>OZ022263.1:96704389-96751889 GCA_963978885.1 Nemotelus pantherinus | reverse complement strand
TCCCCTGGTGTTGTTCTGTAGGCGCGAATCACTCTCAGAGCACTTAATCGATATGTCGAGCACATTTTCTTCTTATTCGCCTTTGCTGTCAGCTTGTGTGTCCATATTGGCGCCGCGTAGAGAAGGATAGAGCTCACGACTCTGGATATTAAAATTCTGCTACTTTGACGGGGGCCGCCGATATTCGGTAGCATCTTCGATAGTGCTACGCTTACGTTTGCGGCTTTGTTGCACACCTGCTCAACGTGGGCTTTGAAGCTCAACCTTGAGTCAATCATGACGCCCAAGTACCTGATTGAAGCCTTGGATTTGATTCTCTGGTCTCCGACGGTGACTTCAAAGCACTCGGTTTTTCGCCGGCTGCTTATCAATACCGCCTCAGTCTTGTGCCCTGCGAGCTCTAGACCAGCACTTTCTAGCCATTCCCTGACTTGGTACACCGCCTCGTCCGCCAGCAGTTCAATTCCTTCCAGATTTGCAGCAGATACCAACACACCTATGTCGTCCGCGAATCCGATTATTGTTACCCCTCTTGGTAATTTTAGGGTAAGCACGTCGTTGTACATAACGTTCCAGAGTAGAGGCCCCAAGACAGATCCCTGTGGGACACCTGCTGTAACGCAGTGATGTTTCGGCCCGTCATCGGCGTCATACCATAAGACTCGGTTCCGAAAATAGTCAGCGATTAACTCCGTCAGGTAGTAAGGGACTTTCAGCTTGAGTAACTTAGATACTATTCGGTTCCAATTTGCCGAGTTGAACGCGTTTTTGATGTCAAGCGTGATAAGAGCACAGTAGTTTCGGGATGCTCTACGCGCTTCAAGCGCGGGCTTGGCTAGCTCGATTATCACACTGATAGCGTCAACCGTCGAACGCGCTTTGCGAAAACCGTATTGGCGATCAGATAGTCCTCCATTGTCTTCCACCGCCGGTAGAAGCCTGTTGTAGATGATCCGCTCCAGTGTTTTGCCTAGGACGTCCAGCAGGCAGATGGGGCGATAAGATGCCGGTTCTCCAACCGGTTTGTTTGATTTTGGCAACAACACTAGCTTCTGCCTCTTCCAACATGCTGGGAAAGTTCGGTCATTCAGGCATGTGTTGAAGACACTTACAAACATTTCCGGCCTCGACTTGATGGCTATCTTAAGCCACTTGTTTGTGATTCCATCTAGCCCAGGCGCCTTTTTGTCCTTTAGTCCCTTGCACACCTCCGAAAGTTCTGCTTCGGTGACCGGGTGCACATCCTCCGCCGCATTCCCTGCTTCAGGTACGATGACACCATCCTGATGATGAGGAAACAGCGTTTCAACTATCTTCCTGAGTAGTACGAGATAACTGGCCTGCGTTGATCATGGGCCCTTTATGCGTGACATGACTGCTCGGTACGCACCTCCCCATGGGTCGATACTTGCCTCCTCACACAGTTTTTTGAAGCAAGCCTTCTTGCTGTTTCGAATAGCCAGTTGTAGTTTTTTCCGCGCCTCCTGGTATGATCGCTGCAGCTCCTCATGATTGGGCTGATTTACACCACGTTGGCACTGTCTTCTAGCTTTCAGACATAGCGCCCGGAGCTTCGCTAGTTCATCGGACCACCAGTAATTTGGTTTCCTATACGGTAATTGTTTTCGCCGTGGCATCGAGGCATCACATGCGCGCGATATCAATACCACAACCTGTGCAGCCTTTTCCTCCGCGGTTCCACGAGGCATTTCAGCTTGTCGTAGTGTTTCAACGAAGGCTCCTTCATCGAATTTCCGGGCTGACCAGCCCTTGCCGACTTTTTCCTTGGCTAGTTGTTGTGATCGACTGCCCAACTTGTAGTGGGTCTCAAACATAATAGCTTGATGATCGCTATGGGTGTAATGCTCAGACACGTACCATGTTATGTCTCTCGCCACCTTCGTACTAGCATATGTCAGGTCGATTACAGAGCTCATCCCTCTGCTACGGAAAGTAGGTACATTTCCGGAGTTTAACAGAACCACATCCAGCTGGGAGAATGATTCCATAAGACTGCGGCCTCGTACATTCGTTTCCCTACTGCCCCATTCCGTGGACCACGCATTAAAGTCGCCTGCTATGATGTGTGGAGTGTGCTGTTTGGCATCCATAACCAACCTATCCAGAAAGTGGGAAAACTCATCCTTCGTCGAGTTAACAGCTGTACACATAACAGCCGCCTATTTTAGCCCAAACGAAACCGTCTACGCTCTCTTTCATGGCTTCTCCGAATGGGATATTTCCGCAAGCCCATATTGCCGCTCTGTTGGATTTGTCGGCAACCCAGGAGCCCTTGTTCGGTCTCCTATATTGCTCGCACAATATCGCTATGTCAATTTTCATCTCGTAGACGTTTTGGGAGAGCAGATCTTGCGCTGCCACACAATGTTTGAGATTCAACTGGATAAATCTCATTTTCTGTTGCTGAGAGCTCTTTTGAACACTGGACATCTAGCGCTGCCAGCAGCATGATTTGTGTCGGCTCCCTTTGCCTGAGAGCAGAATAGACACTTTGGCTCTTTTACGCAATCCTTTGCAAAATGGCCTTTTTCTCCGCAGCGTCGACACATATCCGACCTATCCTGGTCACCTTTACATGCCCTAGCGAAGTGCCCATATTCCAGGCACTTGAAGCATCTTTTCAGCTGGACTTGCTCTCTAAGCCGACAAACGACCCAACCGATTCGTATCTTTCCAGCTGCAATAACCATTTTTGCCTGTGCTGCTGGAATGCTCATCGTGGCCACCTGTGTTCCACCATGCGACTTCCTTAGCGAAAGCACCGACTCTTCCTTCAGGCCATTCAGGTTGAAATTTTCCTGGAAGGCTTTGAAGATGTCAGCTTTCGTTGTGATTTCATCCAGATCCTTGATGTCAATCTTCGTCATATCACATCTGGATGTGACTTCAGCTTTCCCGTTTAATACCACCTCCATTTGCTTTTGGAGTTTGAGCACTACGTCTGGAACAGATGATCTCATCTGTAGCAGCAATTCGCCCTTCTGCGTTCTGCGGATACGGGTCACCCTTTCGCCTACTTCCTTCAGACTCGTATCAGCCTTCATCTGGCGTAGGATGTCTGCATATGCCACGTCACCTTTCGTGCAAATAATCATGACGTCCGGACGATTTCTCTTTACAGGGGGCATCTTTTTTCCTTTCTTGGTCACCTTAATCCATGGGTCCTGGGCCTTTTCTTGCAAGCACTCCTTCTGGGCGAGGGTTTTGGTTGGCGTCTTAACCATCTTCTTTTTGGGGGTCTGTCCAAAGGTTTGTACTTCGGTTTCCACTTCTCTATATCGCTTCTGCATTTTGACCTCGGATGGTCCTGGAGTTTCGCCAGCTGCGTCGCTGCCCCTTGGTCTACACCGGTCAGCATTTTCACATGTAACTAATGTTGGTGTGACCTGCGTTGCCACTTCCATTCGTCCCGGCTTGCGCTGTCCCCTTTCTACTCGAGCTTTATGATACGCCACTCGGATGGCCCTAACCTGATCCTTAATCGCATGGTGCAGATTGGTTCGCGATTCCGTAAAATCTGCTAGGGCTCTAATCATTTCGCCTAGTTTGGCAAAGGCATCGAGTTTTTGCTCCGTTGGTGCTACAATCATTTGCTGCATCGAGCTACTGGAGTCATCTGGAATTTTCCCTCATTCAGTTGCTTCTCTGGGTGGTGTTCGAGCAAGCAGCGATTTCCGAGTGAAAGGGTTTTCCACGCGTTGAAACGGATTCTCCATTTGCACACTGGTGTTTTGCCTTGTAGTATTGAGCGTTGAAGGAGCCAAGCTGCCCGCTCCTTTAACGTTAGGGTCCGCTGGCGACTCCCTTCCAGCTGTGCTGGAAGATAGCCCGCCGGAAGTCACGGTTCCTTCCGACGTTTGAACGTATATCCCCGTTCGAATTTTCTGCTCCTTTGCTTCCATCGTTGGTTTATTATTCTGGGTTCCTTCCCATAGCCTTTTATACCTGCGGCCAGGTTAGACGCATAGTTGAAGGACGGCGCCAACTCGTCCTGTCATAGAACGCTCATTGGGTTTCTAAGGCATTTCCGCCCCACCCTCCTTCTCTACCGCTCTCGGTCGGGGACTGCTTATTTGTTATTCGCAGCTAACCTACATTACTGTAGGCCGTCCATGATCCGCTACCTATGACCCCCACAGTAGCTTGAGCTACGCCCTGTGATATATTTATATATGTATATATATATATATATATATATATATATACATATATATATATATATATATATATATATATATATATGTATTTATATATATATATATATATATATATATATATATATATATATTTATATATGTATATATATATATATATATATATATATATATATATATATATATTTATATATGTATATATATATATATATATATATATATATATATATATATATATATATATATATATATATATATATATGTAGTGTCCGAAACAATCCATTCCCATCTTTTTGGCAAAAAGAGGTCGGCTGCGTTTAAATGCAAATTTGGAAGCTTTGATTTTCTACCGCCACCACCACCAAGCCGACGTGCAAAATGACACTCAATATCGAATGTACCCACGAATTAGTCAATAAAGAATAGTCTTTTCTGGGATAACACTAATAAAGGTTATAAAAACCCAACGAAAAAAGAGAAGATATTTTTACTGAATTTGGAAAAATTATGCGGTGGATGGGACAGAAATTGAGAGGACGTGGCAGATGATAAGACGACAATTATATATTAGGCCCGTTGTTTTTGCATTTGGATTAGTGCAGGATAGTAGCTTGCACGTACAATACCATCCAGAGTACGAACACTTGTCGATTAAGTGGAGTTCGTATTCATGCACTGTGTGCAACGTATTTCAATAATTTATGTCAGCTGAAGCAGTTGGCTGCAGTAATAAATTCCCCAAAATTTACCTGGCAATCTAGCAGCCAGAAAACTTTGAAAGGATGCATATGATTAAAAAATCAATGCTCTCAACAGAAATCTTATCCTATGAGTCGGAATATTCTTCGATTACGTTTTAAAAAGAAATTCACATGATTCTAACTTTCTAGGTAGATATTTGTTATTTCGATTTTTGAATTTTGAACTGACAAATGTCTGACAAACAAACTGCTGTCAACCATGTAGGAATGAAATAAACTCGGATGCTACTTCGAATCGTTTTTTTATGCATGAAGGATACCTACTCCACTCTGGATGAAAAAAACGCAGCTATTATAAAAGAGGCCAAAATATTACAAATCACAAGACAAAATACGTGTAAAATTGTGAAATCCACTTGTTTTATAAATTTTTAAATCACTCAATAATGAATCTGCTGAGCGTTGTTTTAAAAAAGTTCGATCGTAGATAAGTTCGGTTTGTGGAAAGTTTAGATAATAGGTCTGTTCCCGTACTACGATTAATTGCGATTAATCGCGATTAATTGCAATGAAGCTGTTCCCGTACTCCGTTTTACTGAAAACTGAAAATTTCCCCTCTTTCAGTAAATTTCAGTAGGGTCTGAGCTACTGAAAAATACTGAAAAGTATCAAACGATGTGGCGCGAGTAAATATTTCCAAATGTGCGCGGCAAGCAACATATTTTTTGCGTAATGTTGCTATGAAGGTCGAATATTTTTATGGCGATAATTTATTACCGCTGAGGATGACTTTATAATCAGTATTGTTCTTCCAAAAACCGAAAACTGACACCTTCGGTTGTCAATTTTCAGGAAATACAATGAGAGCGTTCCCGTACTTTTCATGAAATTCCCCACCACATGATTCAGGAAAATTCAGTAAAATTCAGTTACTGAAAGTACTGGAACAGACCTAATATTAGGTCTGTTCCCGTACTTTCAGTAACTGAATTTTACTGAATTTTCCTGAATCATGTGGTAGAGAATTTTATGAAAAGTACGGGAACGCTCTCATTGTATTTCCTGAAAATTGACAACCGAAAGTGTCAGTTTTCGGTTTTTGGGAGAACAATAGTGATTATAAAGTTATCCTAAGCGGTAATAAATTATCGCCACAAATATATTCGACCTTCATAGCAACATTACGCAAAAAATATGTTGCTTGCCGCGCACATTTGAAAATATTTACTCCGTTTGTCACTTCAGTATTTTTCAGTAGCTCAGACTCTACTGAAATTTACTGAGAGAGGGGAAATTTTCAGTTTTCAGTAAAACGGAGTACGGGAACAGCTTCATTGCAATTAATCGCGATTAATCGCAATTAATCGTAGTACGGGAACATATCTATTATGTAGGATGCTGAAAAAGAAGTATTTCTTCTTCATCAAAATTCATTTCGCACATTCACGAAGAGTTTTTTTTCGATATACTGATATAAAAATTCTGATTGCCAAGCAAAGGAGCAATGCGCATACAGAACGCACGCACAGACGCAAACGTCTACACTTAAAGTGCGAGCACGTAAAGGTTAGTACTGTGTTCGATTTCACGTAAAACTGTCCTACAAAAATTTCACGTGTTTCGGCGTAAATTTAGCTTGAAAATAAGCTGGAGTTGTACTCACTTTTTAGCATGAAAAGTTGCCTCTTTCTGTGAAAATTTAATGTCGGAATTGAAATCCAGATGGCATTGACACATGTCTCCAATCTTTTCACGCCAATTCAGTTTGTGCAGTTCATTCTTTCGAGCTAAAAAGTGACTTTTGGTGTTTCAATTTGAAAATTGAAATGTGCAAATATCTTTCCAATAAGAAAATCGATCGAAAATTGAAATTCTTGACATTTTATCCGTCAGAAATGATAAGTGTCTCCGCTTTCCTCCATTCACAAAATTTTCGCTCGAAAGAATGACCAGATAATAGAGACATGTCAAAATTTAGTTTCACGATTAACTCAGTACCAGCCTTAAGCTAATTTTCTGTTCGCGTACTTGGTGTGGACGATGCGGACGGAGAGCGTGCACATTGTTCGCATTTAGCTCGTGTACAAGCATCAATGACGTAAAATCTGAGCGCGAGCTTCGGTAGATACGAGCCTTTAGATGTTCCGAACGAAACAGCGAGTTTCTTGGTCTTGTTGCGAATAGTTTGAGATCCTCGATACTTGGAAGGATTGTGAAATACTCATAGCTGAGTCTTACTGCTGTTTAGTTTGATGCCCCATTCGTCAAAGTAAAGATTTAGTCTACCAAGTAGTTTTCCAGGCTCGTCGCTGCTTTGAGCGGGTCTTGACTCGACGCGAATAAGAGCATGCCATCGGCATGTTGGAGGATTTGAACTAGTTTTTGGCCTACTGGAATAGGGAGGTCAGCGGTGAATATGTTCAAAAAATTGGTCCTGTGATAGATCTTTGTGGCACTCCCGATGTTATAGGCTCTATGAGAAAATCTGCTTCATTAACGTTCATATAAGAATTTCTGCTGGTAAGAAAGCTTGCGGCCAGTCCTATTACCTCTTCCGGGAGTCTCAACTTCGTCAACTTAAACAGAAAGCCTTCGTGCCAAACGAAATCGAAAGCCTTCTCGATATCTAAAGCACACACTACTGCCGGAATGTTTCGCTCATTCAAGTGAGACAAAATTTGATCATGCAAGTATGAGATGGCGTGCCGTACTTGCGCCTAAAGCCAAACTGGTGTGAGCTCGCAGTAGTTTTGTTTTTATCATTTACATCCATATTCTCTCAAAAATCTTCCCCAAGTTAGGAAGCAAGGAGATTGGACGGAATTCGCTGACCTTTTTAGTTTTGCCCTTCTTATGGACGGGGAACAACCTTTGCTACTTTGCATGTGTCCAGAAAGTAACTGTTGTTCAGGGCGTTATTGAAAACAATGGAAAGAATTCTTCGCATAGAGATTGGTAGATGTTTAATTATAAAATTAGACATTCGATCATGCTCAGAAGACTTCTTACTTTTTATACTACGCAGCAGTTGCCCCAAGTAGTCACTATTGACGAAGTGGAACCGGTCATCTGCATTTTGCGGATCATCCGAAGTGTTTTCGGATAAAACTGTGACCTCTTGTGCTAATTGGCTGTTGAGGCCAAGATTCAATCAACCAGCCCCTGGACACGGACGGTATAACTTTCCACCATTAGCCCCTTCAATCCTCTCGCGCAGAAAGCATGTTACAGCTGCCTTTACGCCATTTCGACCTCATTGTCAAATTGGAGGGGAACTACTTGGATTGGACTCGATTTGACAATGAGTAGCTAAAAAATTACTACCGTCCCCTTCAATGTAAATCTTATGGGCATGTCCACTCCATTTCTACTACCTCACTGCAATCAACGCGAATGCGAATCACATTTTTTGACAGGAGCACGCAAACGAATCGCATTTGAAGAACCAATCGCATTTGAAGAACCAATCGGTGCGATTCGCATTCGCGTCAAAGCTGCCAACTGGAAAACATGTAAAGTGAGTGAGGTATTTGAATTCGTTAGTGGTTGTAGGATACGGTGCCATTTCCGAAAATTGTGAAATTAATTGAACTTACTTTGTTTTAAACCTGCAAACGCTTTGTTTGTTGCAAATTGAAATTGTTATGACAAAAATACATGACATCCAAGAAAAATATCTGACCAAAATTTTGAGGGGCGTATTGTTGCTATTAGCAGTTACAACGCTACTGAACTTTGAAGGAAGCTCTCCAAATTACTTATTAATAAATCAAAAATTAATTTTACAGTATTCGGTAAACAAAGTTACAAAATATTAAAATTATTGCATAACATAAACTTATTCAAACTCCCTGATCTGTAAAGCATATTGCAAAAATTATATGTAATGTGATGTTTCCATGTTGATTGACACGGGTATGATCTATCAGACAACAAACTAATTTTCTTCTCTTCCTTAATGAATATGTCACAAAAATTTCAAAAACAAATTTGAAATTATAGACATATTTTCATACATATATTTTGAGAACTATCTAGCAAAACAGTAGTCATCAAAGAATTTTCCCACCCACTACTTTTTACGAACAAAATGAAACCATCTCCTGCCCGCTTAAACAGTTTTTTATTAAAATCTTTCTGCGAAATTAAATGGCATTTCTTACCTAAGTTACTGCGCTACAAAACCTATTGTGAACAATATCCAATCGTGAAATCTACTTATTTTCACATAAAAACCAATAATCCCTTTTTTCTTTCAAACCAACCGCCACTATAGATTTTTTTACCCAAGACCCAGCCTACTATTATATGACATACATGGGGTGTGTTCTATGTGCATGCTATAGCAGCTATTAGCTGCTATTTTAGCAGCTCTGGTTGTCCAATGTCACGAAATAGCTACTTTCTGATGCTTGCTATTTGACAGTCGGGCTGTCCAAGATTCCGGCATAGCTGCTAAGGTAGCAGCTATTTGCTGCTCGCAGTCTGGAGGATAGCAAGAAAGTAGCTAACCGCTGAAGCACACTGCGTCGCAGCCAGGCGCAGCCAAGCTATCAGTTGAGTTGACTATATAGGTTTTCCATAGCAGCGAGCACACCAAGTCGCAGCTATGCGCAGCCAGGCGCAGCTCAGGTCGAAATGGATTCAACTTTTGTCGTAGCGAAGAGTTGCAATCAGCTGTAATTACTTGACAAACGCGCGGGATTTGAAATGTATGCGAAAATGTAAATAGAGTTGATTTTATATTACTAATTTTTAAAGGAATTCGAAAACAATTTTTATCGGTAATAGCTTAGGTAGTTAAAAGTAAAATAATAAGATAGTTAATAACAAATTTGAAAGATAATTAATAGCAAATTGAATATAGTAATTTAAAATACTTTATTAGTCTAGTTGGTAGATTACTGACTTCTTGCTTGTGGGATCCCTGATTCGAATCCAAGTTCGGACGAAGGCCTGCGAACCAAGCTTTGAGTTCACCTTGCTCTAATTAGGTACGTGGTTAATATCAGGGGTAAAGTGAGTCGTCGAATTCCACAATCGTATTCACATTGATTGAAAAAATTGTAAAGAATTATTTCAAAATGCAGTCAATTAAAGATGCAGTGTTGGATGACGAGGTGTCAATAGAGATGCTGATAGCCCAAATGAAGGAGCGTCCGAATATTCATGAAAAGAATACAGGCGGATACAGAGATGTCGCTGTGGAATTCAAACATCAACTGAAAATTCTTCTACATCACTGACACTTAGTCACGTTGCAGTGTAACCAGGCGATTTCGTTGGCTGCGCTTGGTCACTGATGGCTGCGCTTGGTCACTGATGGCTGCGCTTGGTCACTGATGGCTGCGCTTGGTCACTGATGGCTGCGCTTGGTCACTGATGGCTGCGCTTGGTCACTGATGGCTGTGCCTCGCTGCGTCGACCGTAATTCAGGCATAAGGCAAACTGGCCGTGCGTACACAGCTGACATGCAGTTCAAACGTCATTTTCAATTGGAAATTGAAATGAAAAGAAGTTTTTGCGCTTTTACTACACATGAGATGAGGAATAAATTTTAAAACAGTGACAGCATAAATTAAATACGGGCTTTTAAACATTTCAACTCAACTCGAGTTAAGTCGGCTTTCACACAGTGCAGCTCATCTTGAGTTTTTAGCAGGCGAGCATGAAGCACAAAAGGCCGGGTGTACTGATTCATGTGCCATCAAATTTTCAACGATAATTTTTTTGCTATTTTTCACATATATGGCGTCAAAACCCGGAAATAAGTGGTACGTTTTAAATATGTTAGGAAAATTTTAATGGTTTCTGCAGCTGTATGTTGAAAACTCCTAAATTTTATACAATTTCCAAAGTGCAATGGAAGTATTGAACTAATCCATGAAAACACAAACATTAAAATTTAAAAAAAAAATTTGAAAAAGTATTTTTGAATTTGCTGACCTTCGTAGCAGCTCTTGGCTGTCCAATATCCATAGCTGCTTCACCTAGCTACTTCAAATTTTGACACTTTCTAAAGTGATGTCAGCTGTTATCAGCTGTTACCACACGTCCATTTTGCCTTAGCTACTTTCTTGTCATCCTCCAGACTACGAGCAGCAAATAGCTGCTACCATAGCAACTATTTCGGAATCTTGGACAGTTCGACCAATGCCTCCTAGAAGTACGGGTCGTCAGGCTACGTAATCGTTTTAGCTATGTCGTCAATTTGGGCAGGCATTTTGACATTTCCATCTGGCAGTGCCGATATACACCGAGATTTTACGTGCGGATTTTTAGCTATAATATGAATAAAACGTTAGTTTTTTGTGCGTGGACGCGTTATAGGGGATTTTAGACTTTCTGCGAATCGATTTTAATATATTATAATAGATTCAGGTACGCGAGAAGATCTAATAAGAGCGTTCCCGTACTTTCATGAATTTCCCCCACCACATGATTCAGGGAAATTCAGTGACTGAAAGTATGGGCACAGCGTAAGGAGTTAGTTCCTAACCAGCGTGCGGACTCCGTATATGTATACGGCCCAAAATTTCCAGTGATCTAACCTGAGATTGTATTGTTAGTCAGTCTGGAAAGTTGGAAGAAATCGTATGGAACAGAAAGAAATGCAATATACGATTCGACAACTACATACTCAGGCTAGATTTTCCGCTGCTCACATACGGCTCACTCTCGCAAAAAATACTAGCACACTCTCAGGTTGCTTTGACAGATAATGCATTGCGTAAATGGAGGCTCAATTTGAAGGTCAAAGTGTTTTTTTCTGGAAAAGGGAAGTTCACCCACTTATCATTCTATACACTTTGGTATGGGGACATACCTATTGCACAGCGTAATAACAACCAGTGTACCAACTTATTCCACTTTCCCAAAAAAACACTTTGACCTTGAAATTGCGCCTCCATTTACGCAATGCATTATCTGTCAAAGCAGCCTGAGATTATGTTGGTATATGTTGCGAGAGTGGGCCGTATGTGAGCAGCTAAAAATCTAGCTTCGGATTTTTAGCTGCTCACATACGGCTCACATACGGATCATCTAGAAGGCATTGATACAACCAACATTTGTTGCACAAAAAAATGAGTTTGAACCCATGAGAACGTATGAGAGCAGTTACAATGATGCAACACAACTTTGTTGCGCAGCAGAGTTTGCTCATACCTCAAACTTGGCATGGCAACAAAATACCCAATTCCACCTGTTCCTATGAGCGTTCGGGAAATCGGAACTGTCATATGTAAATGACAATCAGAATTTGTATTTTTTGTCTCATTTTTGCTTTGCATTATACTCCGCAGCTTTTAGAGGATAAAATATTCACTGATATCTCTTTCCGAGACTTTAAAGGATCCAAATTATCGAACAGCAATTTCTTTAATATAGCCAGTGACAGATGACAGTAAATGTTGTGTTGCATTGATTGTAACTCGTTCCACCAACAAAACTTGGCAGCGAATGTTGGTTGCATTGATTGTAACTCAAGCATAACACAACCTGTACAATTAGCATTTTTCCGCGGACGTCCCATAAGACTACGTGTGTTTTTCGCGACATTGTTCCCGCAAACTCTGACGTCATCATTCTGCATTAAGGCCCGTACTTCTAGGAGGCAATGCCTTCTAGAAGTACGGGCCGTCAGGCTACGTAATCGTTCTCGCCGTGACGTCATGAGTTTAAAAAATTTGACATTTCCACGAGGCAATGCCGATGTACACGGAGATTTCACTTGCGGTTTTTTTGTTAAAATATGAATAAAACGTTAGTTTTTTATGCGTGGACGCGTTATAATAATAATATTTAGTCATAACGTACACTTTGTACCAATTAATTGTATCGCGACAGTAGATCGCCACGAACCATCACATAACCTAATACCAACCGATAAACATTTCGCTACGAATTTACCACATTATACCGCACGCACCGCATTAATTTGTGTTTTAGCTGTTCACTAGCACTGTTCTGCATGAACCACTTTAGTTTTCATTTCACTCACTTTAACACAACCTGTACAATTAACATTTCCCCGCGGACGTCCCATAAGACTACGTGTGTTTTTCGCGACATTTGTCCCGATGCTCTGACGTCATCATTCTGCATTACGGCCCGTACATCTAGAAGGCATTGTAGGAGGCATTGGTTCACAGCATTAAGACACAGCATTAAGGCTTTTCGGTTTTGAGCAGTGTTGCCACAAAATTTTCATTCATGGAGACCAATTTAATTTATAAAATAGCCCAAAAGAGCCCAACATTTGCCTCACCATAGGTCAAGGCCAAAATTATGCCAAAAAGTTTTTTTTATTAGATCCAAAAAAATTTTTTTATCCACTTCACATGGGCTATAATTTTTTATTTATCTATATACTCTTATACAGTCGAAAACTTTATTAACAATTACATTTTCTGATATAGTAAACGTGTAAATTGAAGAATCCAGTATTTGTATCATATCTGGTGGTATTTTATAGTCGTTGCAACATATTTTGTTGAAATTCAAGAGAACTAGATTTTGCATCAAAGATGCCAAAAAATTTATGTGCACTTTATTTCAAATTTTAGTCTTTTTGTTATTTATCATACTAAAACAAATATAGACTATTTTAGTAGATGCAGGAAGATATGGTAATAAAAAATCGAGCTCACATATTTCTTTGAACATTTATTATCCAGCAGCAGATTTTACTTCATTGGCTTTTGCCCAAATGGTTTCCATCCTCAGTGTATTTATTATCATATGCTCATACTTATGAGTTTTACAAGCACCGATTTAAATTTCAACCTTCTTGCTGACTACTTTAGGCAGACGGTCAAATAATAGACTAGAAATAAAGTTTAGGTTCAACCGGAATTTAAAACATGAAGTGAAGAGATATCCGTTAAAGGTTGAGGAAATCAGTTGCGAATTCAACTTTATATATTTTCAGCAGCTGAAATCTGGGCTGGCCAGTGGAGCCCAAAAAGTCGCCAGTAGCCCAAAATTTAGTTTCGTAGCCAAATGCAACGGAAAGATAGCCCATTGGCGAGAAATCACCCAATCTGGCAACAGTGGTTGTGAGTGCGGTAGAAAGAGGCGCACTGAGCAGAATTTTTGTGAGAGAGCCATGTTGTGCGTGTATTAAAAAAGGCACACTCACGTATGGGTACATGGATAGCCATTTCATATCCATATTCTTTCATATCTGTGGAAGCACTACACCATTTTCTACTAATAGAGGTGACTGCAAATCACAAGCACTGCGTCTACTCTCTCTCTTGCTTCATTAAATCATCCAAAATCCCTCTCTCTGATGAGCCTTCGAATCTTTAATAGTCAAAGTATTAAATCTTGGAAGAGTGAAATAATCGTTGAATAAAATCAAGTACACTATGTAAATCCGAAAATAACATAAAATAATTTTTAATACAAAAAATATATTCTAATTGTTTTGTTTTAATCTTGCAATGATTGAACCTAGTTCAAAACACAATGAAACTATAGTGCCAAGCATCAACTATGTAAACAACAATAAGATTTAAATTGAAAAGTTATTTATTGATTAAATTTCCATTAAGAATCGTATCCAATAGATTCTAGAATAAACAATTTGTTGCGTCCTATATTATTCAAAGGAATTTTATGAAATACTTTGTCAATCTATTACGCTTCTATATAATGGGAGATTTCCGGGAGAAAACATTTCCACCCTTAAAGCAAACCACTTTTGAATGTTCAACATGTATAGACTTTAACTAGATATTTGTTCTAACTCAAACTGTATTTAAAACCTCATGCATTTTTATAAGATGTAATCTAAATATTTTTAAATTGAAAGATTGTCATTGTACTAATTAGAGCAAATGTTATCTTCGTCTTATTATCATTTCATAATTGTTGAACAATGTTCCGTTACATTAAATATTATGCAACGAAATTTAATTGCAAAAGTATAATTTTACATGTGCTCAAATATTTTGGGCTTCTTTAACAGAATCCAAATGTATGTTTACAAACATTTCTGAGTATTATTTTACATAAATCTTTTAGATTATATATTTGGCTATTAAATTCATAGGTATGTTGCTTTCAAATTAATTTTGTTTCAAAATAACATTTAATAAACATTCGTAAAACTGTTAGAAGCTCTTGATAGAAAAAATGTGGTTAAACTACTTAATTTGGCCTAGTATGCGTATTTGTTGTTGCTTCACAAGGATTTTAAGAATATACATTTTTTTTTTGAAAATTTTACATAATCGTGTTATACACATTTACACATGATATACATCAATATTTGTTTTCAAATACGCACATTGATTTTGAATTTAGTTTTTTTATATACATTTATACAGTTAATAAATCAAGTAAAAAATGCTTGCATAAGTTATACAAGAGAACTTGAGTGCGCAAGCTATAATTTTTATTTATATCATCTTGCAATAAAAAATATAGAAAAATGCAAAGATAATATTTTACTTATGCATGCAATATCGTGTATTATACCCTTGATTAACAAATAAAAAATTGATAATAACGATGAAATTTTTTTGTATTATTAAGAAAAACATTGATACATTTTTGAAGAGAACTGAAACTAAATTGACTTGATGTTTAAGAACAATATTTTAAGAAATTTATTGTATGATCTTATTGTAAAAGCTAAAATAATAAATGAAAAACTGAAAATGAATATGGCATAATCATGGCGGCTCGTGTCTTTAAGACTCGGGGAAGCAGATATATTTTTGCATTTTTTCCAGGATAAACAAGTAGGAATTTCAGCGCAGCAAATATATCAAAAGTTGCATTCGACTTCCAATTGTTTGATTCGGTGACTTTTCTACTCACTTTGATCACCATCAATTTCAATATTGTTTAAATGGTGCAACATTACAAATTACAATGCAAGATATTTCAAATTAGAACAATTTTTTTTTAATAAAAACTGAAATTAGTGGTCCTGGTCAACACGCATCTATAAAGTACCTTATTCTCTTCAAATAGTCTAAGAGAAAAATATACCGCAGTAGATTTTCTATGGATTGAAAATGAATTAAACTTTCGGCATATGACGTGAAAATAATTCCTCACCAATACAAGGTGGGGCTAGATTTACCCCATAAGGCATTGAATCTTTTCTGTGCATATATATCAAATAGAACGTGCTCAAATATTTCTTTCATTCTATGTATTAACAAGCTTATAATAAAACACAAAAATATACCATTATTAAGCATTTGTTAAAAAAAATACTTTCATACCTCTTCCATAATATCAGCTTCATGTCTTTAAGATTCGGGGTTAAAATAACCTCACGTTGTATGCTGCATGCACTCTTGTACAATTTACGTGAAAATCATTCGAATACTAACTTACGCATTTTCAGCACAAACAAGCAAACAGACATATCAAAAGAATTTCAATCTACAATAAACATTAAACTCTTGAACTCGGTCATAAACTCATTACAGAAACGAAACGTACAAATAACATCTTATGATAAACAATAAATCTATTACAGTATTCATACATACAAATAACATCCTAAACTTAATCCCCTCAGTGAGGTGGTAGAAATGGAGTGGACATGCCCATAAGATTTACATTGAAGGGGATGGTAGTAATTTATTAGCTACTCATTGTCAAATCCGGTCAAATCCAAGTAGTTCCCCTCCAATTTGACAATGAGATCAAAATGGCGTAAAGGCAGCTTTAACATGCTTTGTGCGCGAGAGGATTGAGGGGCTAATGGTGGAAAGTTATACCGTCCGTGTCCAGGGGCTGAATCACCCAAAGCAAACCAGCTCCAAATTCTGTAGCGAAACAGAAACCGAATAGAGAACGCTGCAAATCCTGCTGCATCCATGCACAAATATTTCTGGGCTATTTAGCAGCCAAATAAGCAAGGGGTTTTTTAATTTTCTCTACCCAGGGAGACGCGGTGAACTAAGCAGCGTCCGCGCTGCTATTTGGGAACATTCATTGGAAAGTGTTTACGACCAGCAATTGTGTAATGCTTGCTATGGGATATATGCACCCATCATGGTACGTGCATTGAGGCAAGATCACTTTAGTGTTCTGTCTAGCATATTTCAATACGCTGCAATGAACTTACAATGGTATGAGATGCTTGAGGTTTTCACTCAAACGCAAAATATCCTAAGTTACGTCGGCAATATTTTCCATCTAAAATAATCAAATTCAAATTCATTTTACACACTTAAACACAATGTTGCATATACAAATTTTTTCTGTAAATTGTTTTCATTCGGTTTCCTATTCACTTAATACACTTAAATACAATGTTGCATCACTCATATGATTGTTTTCATTCGGTTAATCTGAAATTTGATATTCAAGCACTTAATCTCGAGTTGCGTTTTCTCTTGGTCTTGTGGCCACCTAAGATGCTTGATTAAGCATTTTTGAATGTAATAAAATTTCTTTGTTAAGCATAGTACTGAGTTCGATTTCACGTGAAATTTTCATACAAAATTTCACGTGAAATCTATTTCGGCGAAAATTTAGCTTGAAAATAAGCAAGAGTTGTACTCTGTTCTTAGCATGAAAAGTTGCTTTCGCGTTGAAAACGTAGATGGCACTGAAACATGTCTCCAATCATTTCACATCAATTTAGTTTGTGCAGTTTATTCTTTCGAGCTAAAAAGTGACATTTGGTGTTTCAATTTGAAAATGGAGCAGTGCAAATGTCTTTCCAATAAGAAAATCGACCGAAAAGTGAAATTCTTGACATTTTATCCGTCAGAAATGAGGAGTGTCTCTGCTTTTCTCCATTGCCAAAATTTTCGCTCGAAAGAATGACCATATAATGGAGACATGTTAAAATTTAGCTTCACGATTAGCTCAGTACCAGCCTTTAGATTAAGCCAGTCAGTCTTCGTCGATATCTTGATCGAACTATTTCAATTAAGCTCCGTGTACTTAAATTTCAAAATATAGAATAAAATCTTTTATCCAAAACTTTACAACGTGTTTCGCTTAATCTAAGTGGCGCAGTCGGTAGGATTAATAATTAAAAGAACGCGTTAAAAGTAAAGTTGATTGTAGAAGGTGAAAATTCGTTTCGTATCGTTCAGTGTTCGTTCAGTTTCGGTCAGTGATGTGAATGCGCAAAATTTACACACCCCGTTGAAATTTGTGTTGGTCCATTTCCATGTGCAACGGAGTAACATTTCTGCAATTTATGTAATTGAGTGTGCACTTTGCCAAAGTTGTGCTATGGCGAACCCCAAATTTTCATCTTGTGAATATTGAAAAAGGTTATAAAAGCCGAAAACTGTGAAACAGTAGGGATTTAGTTAAAAGCTTAATTGAGCATTGGAAGATTGTTAAACTGTGAATATTGGTTAAAAGTGGGAGATTTGTTAATCAACGTTAATTTAGCTCAAAAGTGAGAAGTAATCGGAAATATATTTCCAATGTTGAAAACAGTTACAAATACCATTTTCGAAATGGCGCATGCGGCACAAGGAGGTAACCAATTATCTTTAGTCATTAGCCCGTTGAAATATGTGGCGCAGCTTCCTGAGAAATATGGGAATAACATCCATGAATTAAAGTCTTTCGTCAGAGCTATAGACGAGATAAACCCACTTATAGTGCAGTACAATGGGGCTGCACAACATATTATTTTAAATGCCATTAAAACCAGACTGAAGGGGCGAGCTAGAATTCTAATTGAAGTCCATGATCATATCAACGACTGGGTTGACATAAAACGATTATAATTGAACAATTTCGGTGATCATAGGACTTCCTTCCAAATTTATGATGATTCAAAGGCGATCACGTGCAGGGGAAACATTCTTGGCTTCTATAACGAGATTCAAGAGAAGCTTGCCTTGCTTAATGGCAAGACCCGGTTGGAAGGAGAACGTGATGGATTAAGTGAGCAGCAAATGGCCGAAAAAATCACCAATCATATTTACATAGGCTTAGAAGTATTTAAAAATAAAATTATAGAACCAATGCGGTCTATTTTGGCTTGTCGTAATCCTAATAGTTTAGAATTAGCTTTACATATTTTAGACGAAAGTGGTTGCTTAATTCAGAACGAAAACAAACACAGGTCGAAACTACATAAACCTAAAGAAACTCACAATAGAAGTCCTCGTGTTAACGAACAAACTCATAATAATACAAACCCACGACCTAACAATCCAAATTCTTTTAATTTTCGCGATAATAATAATTACAATTCAAATCACAGACATGGCGATCATTTTAGCTTCAAAAGACGTAATTTCAACAGAAATCGGTACTCAGATCAATGAAGAAACTTTAACAGAACAAATTACGATAATACAAGACAATCAAGACAGGATAGACCGGAACCAATGGAAGTTGATCCTTCGACTTCTACGCGGCAAAATCATATAAATACAGTCGAAAATTTTCATCTAGCTGCCTCGGAGCCCACTTCCACTTACCCTATATTATAATTACCTCCTGTTCGACCGTTGAGATTTATCATAGATTCCGGAGCCTGTGTAAGCATAATAAACGAAAAAATTTGTGCACCCAAATACCATATCCCGATTAAAGAAATAACTATTAACACTCTCCAAAACGAGATTACATGCAATACAAAAGTTTCAATACCCTGTTTTAAAGAATTTAACGCAGAAGGCAATTTGGAATTTCTCCAAATTAACTTCTCAAATAATTTCGATGGGCTCTTAGAGAACAATATACTGATTCCATTTCATGCTAAGTTAAATTATGAAAATCGAACCCTTACCCTTAATAATCGCACTTTACCCTTTTTCTTTGATGCAAAAGACGAACATTATATTCAAGAATATAATTGCGAAATTAACAAACTTCCTCCTGAAGTAATAAACATATATACTGAAACAGTAGCTAAAAATCATTCAGTACACTTTAATGTGGAGGAAATGTCAAGACTTACAGCGTCGTTACGGCAATATGACGATATATTCTTCAAAGAAGGAAGTGATCTTTCGTTAACTCATGTAATTAAGCATGAGATTAAAACTAAGACCGACGAACCTATATACACGTAACTATAGATATCCAGAGATTCATAGATCTGAAGTTAATCGGCAAATTCGTGGTATGCTTGATCAAGGGATCACGATATCATTGACAAACTTGGCCGGTCAATGTATTTTACTATGTTAGACTTAGCCAATGGCTTTCATCAAATTGAAGTGTCGGAAGCTGATATTCCAAAACCCGCCTTCTCTACAGATCAAGGACACTTTGAGTGCTTACGCATGCCATTTGGCTTGAAGAACGCGCCCTCCACGTTTCAGCGCCTAATGAATTCAATATTGTCCGAATTCATAGGAAAAATTTGTTTCGTCTATTTGGACGACATTGTTATATTTTCTACAAGTTTGGATGAACATATTTGTTCAATTAAGAACATTTTTCACAAGTTGCGGGACGCTAATCTTAAGGTTCAGTACGAAAAATCAAAATTTCTAAAACGCGAAACGAAATATCTAGGGCACGTAATATCAACCGATGGTGTCAAGCCTAACTCTTCAAAAATTCAAGCAATTAACCCATGACTTTACGTCTCAAAAAGAATCCAAAAATTAACATTCAAAATGAAGACTACATAGAATCATTTAGCAAACTGAAGACAATTTTAACTAAGGAACCTGTATTAAGGTATCCTGATTTCTCAAAAGAGTTTACCTTGACAACGGATGCATCAAATTTTGCCATTGGAGCCGTCCTTGCTCAATCTCAACATCCCATATGCTTTGCATTACGTACTTTGAATGAGCAAGAAGTTCAATATTTAGTCATCGAAAAGGAATTGCTTGCAATTGTGTGGGCAACAAGCTATTTTCGCCCTTACCTATATGGTAGAAAGTTTATCATTCGTACTGACCACAGACCCTTATAGTGGCTCTCGAATCTAATGCTGCCTCCTCACTGTGGGCCATCATCGGCCGCTGCAATGGTCGCAATGATCGCCACACTTGTGGTCACCATCACAAATTTGCCTCCACACACTGGGCCGCTAGATGGCCCAGTCATGATTTTTCGGCTGTGCATGATGGTCCGCTTTGATGTGTGTGAAAAACCGCTCCGAAAGCCATCCTCGGCCATCGCCATTTCCATGCTTCGCCACTGTCGGCCACTGCAAGCCATCGCCCGTCTACACAATGGGCCACATGATGGCCCACAGTGAGGAGGCAGCATAAGGGAACCAAACTCAAAGCTACAAAGATGAAACTGGAACAGTTTAATTTCACTATCGAATATCTGAAAGGGAAAGAGAACGTAGTAGCTGACGCACTTTCTAGAGTCGGAATTTGTGCGAATGATTCAAGTTCCGCAGATGAAACGATTCCTATGAAAAATAGTCATACGTCAACTGACGTGCACTCTAAAGTTGATATCTTTGTGAATGACATAAGTTCCACAGATGCAACGATTCACAGCGCCGAAGAAGACAATTCCAATTACATCCCAATTTCAGAAGTGCCTCTCAAACTCTTTAATACTCAGATTATAGTAAAAAAAATCCAATGTTAACTCTACTAAAATTGAGAAATACTTTAATCGAAAAAGAACAACATTTCAAAGTAAAGATCCTGATTCCAAATTTTTCAGATATATTTTGCAAAATCATATGCCAACTAAAGGTCTAGTGGGAGTGATGATCAGCGATATTAATTTATTTTCCGTGTTCCAAAACGAATATATCAAGTCGAAACCAGACAATCCTTCTATTAGAATCACAAAAGTTAATAAAATTCTCGAAGATGTCACAAATAAATCTGATGTCCGAGAAAGAATTCTCAGAGAACATTAAAAAAAATAACCATACGGGCATTAATGAAGTTTATATCGAGTTGAAAAATTTTGTATATTATCCTAAATTAAAAAACGAGATAACTTCCGTCATTAACAACTGCCACATTTGTAATACTGCAAAGTATGATAGGAATTCACCAAAACAACGTTTTAAGATCACAAACACTCCATCTGGTCCTCAGGAATTAGTTCATATCGATATCTGGTTTAAATCAAAATCAAGCCTTTACCTAACTTTTATTGATAAATTTTCTAAATATGCACAAGTTATTAAATTAAAATCACGAAACTGGTTAGATATTCAGGAAGCAATAATTCAGTATATAGGCACAGTTGGTAAACCTAAGAAAGCGGTTTTCGATGGAGAATTTTCTTCTGCTAGTTTGAACATTTCTTCGATAATGAACAAATTAAAATCCATATCACAACTCCATCCTATCGTACTGGAAATTCAGACATCGAAAGATTTCACAATACATTCAATGAACATTTAAGATTACTCAAAGCCGAAGACGACTTTCGCAACGAACTTTCTTGTATAGACCCAGTCATTAGAGCCGAAAATTTATATACTCATACCATACTTACTTCAACCGGTTACAAACCCATAGATATCCAAAATGGTTCCATTCATTCCGAAAAATTTATTGAATTAAAAAACAAAATGCAGTCCCTGAAGGGAAAAGTTATAGCAAACTTAAATAAAAAAAGAAAAACCGTAGACCTGAATGAAAATTATGTAAAAAATCCAATTAGAAAATCAAAACAAGATCCATTGTATAAACGCGTTAAACTAGAAAGCAAAGATAACCAATTCTTTGACCCGCGTAGTAATCGTAGATATCACAAAGATCAGATCACCAGGCGAAAGAAATACCAACCCAATAGCTGTTCTCTTTACAGGACTAATTCTGCTCCTATTATTCGTACCAGTGATTCTAACTCACAAATTGGAAATTATTGAAATCAACCAGGGAAATGGATTTGTTTTAATTGAAAAGGAAGAAATCAAAATCGTAAAAGAATATACAAAGATTATTCACTTGGTCAACATTACAAAATATTACGAAAACCTGGCAACTATTCGAGGAAACATTGATGCCTTGACCGATCCACCAAATGCACTCAATATTAAATTTACCTTACTAAAAGACAAATTAGACAGCTTTATGCCACACGATCAACGCAAACGTGGACTTTTCAATATAGTAGGTCACACCTTAAAATTTTTAACAGGAACGATGTACACAATGGACGCTGAGGACATAAGATTACACCTTCAGGCAATAGAAGAAAACAATCACAACCTTGTAAATTCTGTAAATGAACAGATCAAAATTAACACTCAAATTTCAGAAGAAATCAATAATATTACATCTCATATTAACGTACAACAAAGTATCATTGAAAATAAAATCAATAAAATCTCCAAACGAATAGACTCACTCGAATTAAAAATAGAAAGAAACCACATCATAACTGAACTTAAAGAAAATATCGATGTCTTCCATGCGCATGTCAAAAAGATAAAAGAAATTATACTTCTTAGTAGACTGGAAGTTTTGAGCCCAAACATACTTACCGATAGTGAAATCAAAGAACTGAACATCAATAGCGAAAAAATGAAATACATAAAAACTAGTGTTGCCCAACTAAATAATTCTTTATTAATCATTTTATTGATTCCACATATCACTATTGAAAAATATACCAAAAACCTAATCGAACCTGTTCCAAATAAGCAGAATCTGCAACTCAAAACTCCCCTTAAAGTAGTCATCAGTAACAAAAGAAATATATATATTAATAGTAATCGTAACGAATCAAGAAACTTAAAGCTCATTACGGACAAGTGTACCCAAAATATACTAAAGCCTAAAATAGAAGATTGTATTTTTGAATATAATTACAAAGAAGAAATTTTGCCAATTTTCGAAGATACTATTATAACAAAAAACTTAAAACAAACCAACCTGTACTACACATGCTCTGACATCCGAGAGATAACTGTAAGCGGAAACAATATCATAAAATTTAATAATTGTGTTATCCAAATCCATAATGTAAAATTCACAAATTATAACATAGCCGAACAACATAGCAGAGGTTTCTACCAAAGAAGCTTTCAAGCTTACAAGCTTTCACCACAACGAGCTTTCCCCCCACAAGCTTTCATCGATCAGCTTCTCATCTCGACGAAAGCTCATATTGGATTTCACATATAAGAGCCAACTCACGCAGAATGAAGGCAGATAGCTTGAACACTCGGTCGTGCACCCTAGGGTCTGACCTCCAACTATCAAATTCATTTGTCATATAATTATTAATAAAGACACCTTTATATATTTTTATATAGTGTTTTCTAATTAGTAGTTATAACTGACGCCCAACTCGAGGCACGAACATAGCCTTACGAAGGAGTCCGCGATTGGCACCAGAGATGGCAGCCATACAGATGTCTGGAGAGCAGTTGCAAGAGCTCATTAACGCTCTTCGCACCACCAGCACACCACCTCCCAATGGTAACTTTGCCCGTTGCTCAGCACGTTTTGACGGAGAGAGGAGCAGAGCAAAACTGGAAGAGTTCGTCAACGCAACAACAATCTACAAGCAGGTAGAAGGAATCAGTGACCAGCAGGCAATTATGGGAATGCCTCTGCTTCTCCAAGGAGTGGCAGCTACATGGTGGCAAGGTGTCAAGGGAGAAGCAGATACGTGGGAACAGGTTGTTACGCTTCTCCGAACAACCTTTGCACCTTTGAGGCCAGCATACCAGGTCTACATGGAACTCTTCGAGAAGAAGCAGAGCGAGGACACTCCAACAGATCTTTTTATCTGCGAAAAACGTGCTTTACTTTCGGAACTTCCCAAGGAAGCACACTCCGAAAAACAGCAGTTGGACCTTGTTTTTGGTCTACTCAGCTTAAAGATCCGACAACACATCCCCAGAGACGAAGTGAAGACTTTTGAAGGTCTTCTACGCAGCGCTCGAATCGTAGAAGAAAACAACGCAGAGAGAAAAGCAGCGAGGGATCCAGAGCGAAAAACTCAAAAACATCGACTCAAATGTGACTTTTGCAGCAATTTTGGACACACAAGGGACGCATGTCGAAAGCGAGAGCAGCAAAAGCAACAGCAACAGCAGTCATCATCCAACATACGACGACAGCAGAACATATCATGCTATGGATGTGGTAAACCTGGTGTCACTAGGAGCCAGTGCACGAAATGCAATAAACCAACAGAGCCACAAGCAGTCAATTTCTGTTCAGTGGACGCCAGCGGAGAAATACGACCACGGTTTCGTCCAGTGGTTGACATCTCCATTAACGGGATCAACGGTTGCGGGTACATGGATACAGCAGCTAGAGTCACGGTCGCGGGCCATCGTCTCTACCAACAATTACAGCATCAGGGACGTGTATTTAAAGCATGTACGACCAACATCGTTCTGGCAGACGGAAAAAGAAGAAACCAAACCGTATTACTAGTACAAGCAGACGTAAAAATCAAGGGGAGAATCATCCCAGTAAACTTCATGGTGCTACCAGACTCAACTAATAATCGGACTCTGCTAGGAGTAGATTTTCTGGAAGACGCCAACATAGTAATTAACTTACCGCAAAGACATTGGTTCTTCTGTGATAATCCACGGAAAAAGTACGACCTATATCAGAAGGAAGACTTAAGTAGCAACACCGTCACAAGCGCCGACATCGAGATTCGACCACTCACACCTGACAGATGTGATCAACCTAACATCTTTCAGTCATCTAGATTTGCTGAACTCATTACAAGCAGCCGACCTGTAAGTCCTATTCCGGACACACCAAAACATGAAATTCTGGGAATATCCAAGGACTCTGACGATCACGAAGCAATACTGCACAGATGCCAAGTCCCTCATTCAATCGGCCTTATACAAGGGACACCGCCAAGAACACTTGATTACAAAGATGACATTTACTTCTCACCGATTTCTACTTTCAGTGTACCTCCACCAATAAGCCCGATACCGTCTACACCCAAACGTATCCGAAGGAAGCAAGCTGACACATTTTTAATAGCACGCTGTTTCTCAGATATAGACATTGCAGAGCTTGACGTGATTTACCTTCATCTAAGAAACGACGAAGGACCAGAGCTATCTTTAGAGGAAAGACACATTCTTAATGCAGTCTTAGATCAAAATGCCGACTTGTTCGAAAGCAAAGGACCCCCCGCAAAACATTTTGAGCATCACATCGACACCATCAATCACGCGCCAACAGCGAGCCCTCCATATCGTCTATCACCGCAAAAGAAACTACAACTAAAGGAAGAACTGGACAAAATGATCGACTACAACATCATCGAAGAGTGCGAGTCAGCATGGACATCACCAGTAGTGATGATCCCTAAGAAGGATGGTTCTACCCGAGTCTGCGTTGACTACAGACGTCTTAACGCAGTTACTACTCCTAATCACTATCCGCTACCACGCATAGATGACTTACTACACGCGGCTCATGGAACTAAATACATGACTACCACAGATCTTCATGCTGGATACTGGCAAATCAGCGTTTTTAAACAGGATCAGGACAAAACAGCGTTCATCACACCATTCGGAGTCTACCGTTTCAAGCGGATTCCTTTCGGACTACGAAACGCTGCCGCCACATTCCAGCATATGATGACACGAGGCAGACCCAAAGTTAAGAAGAAATAAACTGTTTCCTCATCGGGACAATTATCGGAACCAGAAGGGGAGTCTATAACATAGCCGAACAACATAGCAGAGGTTTCTACCAAAGAAGCTTTCAAGCTTACAAGCTTTCACCACAACGAGCTTTCCCCCCACAAGCTTTCATCGATCAGCTTCTCATCTCGACGAAAGCTCATATTGGATTTCACATATAAGAGCCAACTCACGCAGAATGAAGGCAGATAGCTTGAACACTCGGTCGTGCACCCTAGGGTCTGACCTCCAACTATCAAATTCATTTGTCATATAATTATTAATAAAGACACCTTTATATATTTTTATATAGTGTTTTCTAATTAGTAGTTATACAAATCTATTTAAAACTTACACTGAAAGCATTATTCTTCCTAACTCCATAAAAAACATAAGCTGTGAAATCAATGAAAAATTTATTTTAGAAGAATTACATTCGAAAAATGCAAAAAATTTAAAAGTACTTACCGAAATTAAATACGAATGAAATGTAACACATTGGACAAGTATCACTACTGACCTAATTATTTGTATCCTAGTTTCCGCAATAATACTTGTAATTTACTACAAGATCAAGAGAAATAAAGCAACAAAAATTGAAATTGGCTGACAATCCTTACCAGAAATACAGCCCAATCGCCAGGAGTCGATTCCTAAGGACGGAGGAGTTACGTCAGCAATATTTTCCATCTAAAATAATCAAATTCAAATTTACTTAAATACAATGTTGCATATGCACATTGTTTTCGTAAATTGTTTTCATTCGGTTTCCTATTCACTTAATACACTTAAATACAATGTTGCATCTCTCATATGATTGTTTTCATTCGGTTAATCTGAAATTTTATATTCAAGCACTTAATCTCGAGTTGCGTTTTCTCTTGGTCTTGTAGCCACCTATGATGCTTGATTAAGCATTTTTGAATGTAATAAAATTTCTTTGTTAGATTAAGCCAGTCAGTCTTCGTCGATATCTTGGTCGAACCATTTCAATTAAACTCCGTGTACTTAAATTTTAAAATATAGAATAAAATCTTTTATCCAAAACTTTACAACGTGCTTCGCTTAATCTAAGTCCTATCGCGTTGTTGTAAAGCTCCTTTTTAGAGCTTGTTAGAACTATCTCGTGTATGAGATAAATAGTGTTTTGTGCCGCCCCTGGATTATGCTAAGATTAGAGGTTAAGAGTCTAATTGTTTTCAATTTTATAGTCAAGGAATTTTACTGAAGTGAGCAAATGCAACCCATGGATGAATGAAGACATGATAATCTCAAAAAATGTAATTTTCTCTGATTATTCATTCCATAGGGGCTAAATTAAGCATTATTCAAAGTGGTTGGAAAATAAAACGGAATAGAATACTTTATACGGTCAGATAACATGAAGTGGTTGTCAATAAGTACAGATAAGTCAGTAACAGGGAATACGATTTGGATTCATTTTATATAAGTACGCTGATGGTACGCAGACTACACTATACACCCAAATAAAACCCGATTTACTTTAAAAAAAAAACTTTAGCGCACCTGAACCGCTAGAAATACTAATGCTCAATGAACAATAAAACAATCGTGCAGATTTTGAGTGCATATTCTACCACACGTGCTCCAACCTGTTTCGACTGCAAAACCACTTTGATCTTAACAATAGGCGCGTTTTTTTGCTCCTCTATCTAGCGGAGAGTAGAGTAGACGCATTGAAAACAACAACACTCCTACACCAGTGAATTCACTAGTACAGAAATTCTATGCCTCATTTGTAGTTCACGTGTTGAAGTGTAAAATGTGCTGATAGAAAAAAGAAAAGCTCATGAGAAGTTGTATTTAAAGTTAAAAGAATTAATTTTCTGTTAGTTTTTTTTTCTATTTTCTATCGATTGTGGTAGTGTATACTCGTTATTTTCTCCCTTTTTTTCAGCTGTTTTCTGCTACCACAGCGAATACCGCAACCTATGTCAGTCTTAGCGAAAGCACTGCTGTTTTATACTAGATCGTTGTTTTTGCGGCATAGTTGTACTCTGCTCTGTATCGGAGCAAAAAAACGCACCTAATAGATTTAAACTCATAGCGCGGAAAGGATTTCAGGACTACCACTTGCAAAAATTTCAAGATTTAGGAAAGTCAAACAATTCAAAACTTTGAAAGCAGAATAACATAACAGGCGTGTTTTTTTGCTCCTCTATCCAGTAGAGAATAGGATATACGCATTGGAAACAACAACACTCCTGCACCAGTGAATTCACTAGTACAGAAATTGTATTCGTCATAGGTAGTTCACGTGCTGAAGTATAGAATGTGCTGATAGAAAAAAGAAAAGCTCATACGAAGTTGTCTTTTTTTCTGTGAGATGGCTTTGGTTTTTTGAAGGTTAAGTTGATTGTTTTGGTAATTAGTAAATTAAAAAAAGCTCGCATAATGTGTAGAAAGTTAAAAGAGATAATTTTCTGTTCGTCCTTTTGCTATTTTCTATCGATTGTGGTAGTGTATATTCGTTATTTTCTCCCTTTATTTTGAGCTGTTGAGTGGTAGCACAGCAAATACAGCAACCTATGTCAGTCTTAGCGAAAGTATCAGCTGTTTTGTGATGAATCGTTTTTTTGCGTCATTATTCTATTCTGTTCTGTATCGGAGCAAAAAAACACGCCTAATGTAAACAAAGGAAATGCTTAGTGCTTGCAACACTTTACCAGCACTGCAACTAAAAGTCTC
Source organism: Nemotelus pantherinus (assembly GCA_963978885.1). Classification (NCBI taxonomy): domain Eukaryota; kingdom Metazoa; phylum Arthropoda; class Insecta; order Diptera; family Stratiomyidae; genus Nemotelus; species Nemotelus pantherinus. Next base: position 96,722,778 of record OZ022263.1, on the reverse strand, counting down.
CCACAATTACCTCACGTCAAAATTAAATAGCTCTATCGATCTCAATTTTATTCGATGTTTTCGACGAAAGTTACAGAGATAGAAAAATGGGGTAAACCATGGCCGTCATATAGAAGGCCGGTCGCAAAAGCAATTAACGTACCAAGATGGCGTGCTTAATGTACCTTTTTTCGACCAGTCGACGTACATTTCTCGACCAGTTCGACCAATAAAAGTACATTAGTACCTGTCAGTTTGCAAGTCGCGACCGGCCTTCTATATGACTTAGTTTATGCGAGATCCCAATTTAATCCCGATTCGGGATTATCCCAAATATCGCGTCGTATAAACGGGCAAAATTGGAATTGGGATTTTATGAAATACGAATTGTTTATAACCATAGAAACTTGTTTTGCGGAATAGGTTACACTCACATTGAAAGTGTATTGTATAAATGTGACAAGATAGGAAGTTAAGGTTACTTTGAACATTTCAGTTAATGTACGAAGAAGGCAATGACTGGAGAGACATTTAGCGATAGCTGAAGATTTTCAAATGCTCCATTCGGGGTTCCACAATGATGTGGAAAATACAGCAGGCGGTAGTAATTTGCGGCACTTATTTATGATTAACGTCTTCTTTTGCGAAAATAAACGAAACGACATTAGTTTTGTCGAAATGCACAAAACAAGCGCCGGCACATATTTCATATGTGTAGTGTGTAAATTTGCTCAAAACAAGACCCTTCATGTTGAAGAATCACTTTTATTGACACATTTCATATGCACACTCACACATAGTCATCGGGCGTACACCCAACTGTTCGGGGTTAAGCTGAAATCTGAATTTGACCGTTTATACGACGTTCTGACTGATATAATCCCAAATCGGGATTACATTGGGATCTCGCAGAAACTAGGTCTATGACGGCCATGGGCAAACTGGACCCACACCCGTGAAATCCCACAACCAGAGGGCGAAAAGGTGGTAGAAGGGGTGAAAAATTGAGGAAAAACAGACAAAATTATACAAAAAAATAAAAAAGAAGATAAAACAATTAAGAAAAACAAAAAAAAGAAAGAAAAGAAGCCCCAAAAGCAAACGCACAACCACAAAAAGACAAACATATTAGCCCGACATCTATCGGCGAAATTCATGTAACAGCTGTGTGGGGCATCAAGTCCAGTTTTACCAAATTACCTCCTTCTTCAACTAATTTGCTAACACCACACAGCCATTAAATGAATTTTGCCGGCTAGTATGTTTGTGTTTTTGTGGTTGTCTGTTCGCTTTTGGGGCTGCTTTTGTTTGTTTGTTGGTTTTTCTTTATTGTGTTATATTCTCGAGTATTTTTTTTGTATAATTTTGTGTTTTTCTTCAATTTTCGACTCCTGCTACCATTATTTCGCCCTATGGAGGTAGATTTTCCCGGCTGTGGTGCATCAAGTCGATTACCCGAATATTCGAATATTTTATTAAGTCACTTGAAAAAATTAAAATTATCATCATTCATATAACTTTATAGTACGGTTGCTTCTATTATCGTAACAATGTCCCAATTAAATAAAAGCAATAAATTAGATGCCCCAGGCTGTAAATTCCAGCAAATACCCATTGATCTTGGGGCACTTCTTTCCTTGGTCAATTTTAGCTAATAAATATTTATGCTTTGAATAGCACGAACATTAAAAAAGGTCACTTCCCGCATTTGACGTTGGAAACTTTTCAAAAGTGTCTTCAAAGACCAATTATTTTACAAACAGTGTATATTGTGTTTTCTCACATTTTTAATGCAATCAACATTTTGCGTAAAATATATGTACAGACCTGTCTATATCATACCAAATCATGTTTAAGCTAAGCACACCATTTTTCTCTCATATTTGGTACCTGCACGATAATATCAACAAGCACTGTAAAAGAAAACCATTGTATACTCTTCAATTAGCTTAATTTAACCCACTGGTACTACACACACTTCAAGCGAACGACGAACAAGTGATATACCAATAGAAGCTTAATTTTAGGACTTAGCCCATTGATTACTCTTTTGGTCATTGACATGCACACACGTTGAATTGAATTTCTTCATTCGTTTCCTCCCTTTTTTGGGGCTAATTCAACTTTTCCCGGCGCACATTGCATGTGGAACAGAATGTGGAAAGAGAATATGAAAAGAGTATCGCGCGCACATCGCATCAGCGAAGTAAGTTCTCATGAATTGAATTATACATATGAATTTGTGTAATGAAATACAAATTTTGAAAGAGACGAGACATGAATGAATTTTAAAAACAGTAGGTGAACGAATTATTTTGATAATTTGATTCACTAAAATGAAATTTTATAGTTTGTAATAATTGAAATTCAGATTGGTTTCTTTACATTTTGGAATGAAAAAAGATGGTGGGGCTAAGTCCCACTAGCCCCATACATAAAGTCGCCATTGCCAACCACACAATGATTCCTATATTGTTTCTTATCTCTAACTTTCGTAATCACTTCTAAACTTGGATTTACTTTTCAAGTAAAATTTTCAAATATTTTTTTTTCTAAGCCCAATTGCCGGCATTTTTATTTATTTATTTTTATTTAAAATAAACAACAAGACGTCGAACTCATAATTATATGCGTTTATATGAAAAACAGTCAGATGGTTCCCTCTTGCTTCAACGTCAATAAGCTACATTTCTGCGATTATGCCATTTCGAGCAAATGTCTGTGAATAAATGAATTTTTTAATTCTTTGCCTTGTCATCTTTCTCTCGTTCATTCAATTCTGTTGACTTTTTCTTCGATATTTTCCGTATTTTTTGTTAACAAACTAAACTTAATGCCTCTTTGTCTTGCCTCGATCTCCCGCTATTCGTAAACGTCCTCTTTATCGGCCACGTAGCGAATAATTTTGGCGGGTGTTAGAAGCTTTTCGGCATCGGAATCGGGAATTTCAAAACCAAATTCATCTTCCATCGCCATTATGACTTCGACGTGATCGAGCGAATCGAGACCCAAATCGTTGATGAAATGAGAATCGACATTGAGCTAGTTGAACAAAAGCAAATAGAATTAGTCTTAACAGTTTATATGATAAAATAAGCTTATTAATTTGGGAAAAGGAAAAAACAGAGCATAGGTGAGGGTATTAGTAGAGGTGGAAAACTTGGTAACTATACAAAATTTCAGCTTTATCAATTGGCACGGAAAACAAAAAGAAAGCGCTTTTGTATGTCTATGAGTACAAGAAATAAATATGATAAGAGAGAAGCGAATCGTCTGATAATTGTGTGCGGAATATATTTTTCTGATTATGTTAAGTCTAAAAGCAAACATTTTCTCCGACTACTGGTTGGTAGTCTGCTATAGCAAATTTCTTTTTATCACTATTTTCTACAGAATCCGCGTAGACATCAAGCGATTCGCAGCAGCATACAGGCAATTGCAATCGATTTCTAGAGAACAATTAGTCAAGTCGTATAATGTGGTGGCTATAGATCGTAGATAACGGGCAAAATCAAAACAAATAAAGCAATTTAGCATTACATGACTTATAGCACACCTGCAACAGCAATCAGTTGAATAACATTTCTCGTAAAGTATAATGCCGAATTAAGTATACAAATATATTGCAGTCCTGTGCTATCCATCCAGCACGATCCACAACCACTAACTAAACGACTACAACCGAGACAGGAAGGAATGGAATAAGGCGAAACGATCATTGAATATTTCTTTGATTACCTTAGCCGGATCGACTTTGTCGTAGAGCTTTAAAACAAGCAGTACACGTTCCTGGATTAATTTCAACGATAGCGGAGGTGCGTGACCGGAGTATTGTCGAACATGCGATAACGATTGCGATTGCCTGCGAACTATGCTATCCTATGGAAATGACCGTTGATGGCGCAGAAGAGGAAATGGAACAAACAAATGGAAGTCAGTCCGCGCGAGCGCACACCAATGAAATCAAATCAGCAACATATGTGAAAGAAAGTAAAAAGAGAAAAAACAAATATTAGTTAAATCTTATTCATTAAAATGTATAGTTACCTTGTCGGCAGTGACTTTATCATAGGCTGCAACAACTTTAAGAACACGTTCTCGAATTTGTGGCAGAGTCGGTTTTGTTGAATAGTTGACGGTTTGAAGGCTTTGGATTTGTGAATGATTATTCTAGTTTAAGAAAACATAAATAAGAAGTTAGCATGTATAAATTTAAGAACGAATACTCGCGATACAAAACGTTGTACTAAACGAAATAAAGTTCTAATTTATGAAATCTATATCGGAAACGGAATACTGAGAGATCTAATTTTTGATTGCAATCTGGCATGCGTTCATTCGCATGAAATTCCTCTTTAATCATAGGTGTCTGTGTTCTGCAGAAATCGCCCAGTGATCTAGTTTAGTCAAAAATGTTGGAATTAACATTTGGTTACTCTTATTTTTCATGTTGTTGCTCTACAGCATTCTTTAATAATGCCCAAATTTTTCTCTTCACACCATTTCAATATAGAAGCTTGTGTAGTGTAGTGGGTAGAGCAGTAGCTCTTAGTGCATGGGGTTCTTCGAATCCAAGTTCAGACGGAGAACCGTGAACCTAGTACCTGAGTTTAAATAAGGAATAAAGTGAGTCATGTAAATAATAATTTCCCACTCGTATTCGCATTGCAAATGAAGCTTTCTTTCTACCAGCTGCAACCACTAGCATCAACAAGGGTTTTTGTGAGATTACGTATTTTACAACATTTCAATTTAACGTTTTTGTACTGCTTTTTGGCCCTCGTTATTGGAATCTGCTTTTCTTTTTCATATCTTTTTCCCCTAAATGTAAATATTATTTCTTTGGATAATATATCGCTGCTACTATTAACCGAGCCCTGTTTTTGGAGTACACAGTTTACACTCAATTTCACACAAACGTTCGATTGAAATATTGTCATATTTTGGCTGTGCTACACCGCTGCTTAGTAGGCCGTGCTTACATGTATGTTCTGTAAGCACCTGAAGCACGCATAGGCATGAATATGCCAAAGTGTTATAACTCATAAGTACACATAAAACGTAAGTATGAGTGGGGTGTAATGTTGGGCCGCCTCCTCGCGGTGCACCCCGGGTAACGCCAAATGGCCCAGCAACAACCGGTACGACTCGGCTTTTCCAATGGCTTTACGATTTGACTGATGATTGGCATTTTGGTAATGGCAGGAACAATATATATGGCATGAATTGGCTTAGTTTAAATGGTTCAAGGCACGACCAACGATTAAGAATTACGCATTTGGGCTGGCGGTTATGGCATTCTGGACCTAGTCGCTTTATGCACGGTAACGCCGGAGTGAAATCCGAGCGTGAAAGTCTCCAGGCTAATGTCATGCCGTCTCCGTCCCGTTAAAACCTGGCAGGTCTCAGAGTACATTCGAAGCCCGCACCGTTGAGTTGATGGTGCAGGTTCGGTTGACATTATTCCCGATTAGCGCTGACCTGGCTCTGAGATCCAGCCCCATGAAGGCTGGTGATCAACTCTCGCGTCGGCCTCCCTGCTTAGCATAGATTACCACGAGGTCATTAAGGCGACTGCACATCCGGGTGGAGATAGCGGCTCTGAGTTGAGACCCAATAAAACAGATGACACAAACAACAATAAAACTAACAGACAAGACAGATGGACAACAAGACGTGAGGACGATAACGGTGACGCAGGGTGGAACAGGCGCTGCCATTGACCGTTTCGCGTTTGCGAGAAGGCCGATGGTCCAGAGGACACCTCCACCATCGAACAATGAAACGCGAGTTGAGGGAGCAATCGATTCCGGGGGCGCAGTGGATGCACAAGGAGCCAAAACTGCTGAATCCGACAGCAGTAGTGCTCTAGAGACTCCGAAGAGTCATCCACAGGAGAACACCGACACGAGAACATCGGACCAATACACAACGCCAGCACGTGTTTCCCCTAGAAAAGAATACATCAAGCGCGAACGAGTGGCCGAGGAGGATATGTTGAAGAAGTGCCAACATATCCTTCGTAAAATGCTTCAAGCAACCAACGCTCAGCGAAATATTTCGAAGCACGTCAAGGACGAAATGCTGGAACTGGAGGAGGCCTTTGAGGTCATACTCACCTGCCGGACCAACTGGCAGAAGGCAGAGATGGACTACCACCGGGGTTTGAAAGAACAGACCGCTGAGCCGGCCACTCCTGCAGGGGTCCCGGGAGTAGATCAGCCACAGCAGAATAAACGCATGGTTGAATCCAGCCCTGAGGATACTCAGGAAGTCCGGGTGAGCAAGGAGGTGCCAGTTTCTGACCTCAGGAAGTGGGTGACGGTTACCCACAAAAAGAGGAAGGGAAGTGTCGTCAAAACACCTGCGGCATCCGCTGGGCCGGAAAAGGCTCAGAAAGAGGATAAGGGCGAAAAGAAAGAAGTGAAGAAAAAAAAGAAAAACAAGAGTAGACGAAAACAGCGAGGAAAAAAATAGAAGCTGTCATCGTAAAACCGGCTTACGCGGAGGTTTTGGGGGCCATCCGTCAAAGTGTTCCCCCAGATGAAACTGGTACGCTAGTAAGGCGTATCAGAAAGACAGCAGCGGGCGGGGTTCTTTTGGAAATCGCGCGCTGCGATGACCGCACAAAATTGCATAACTCGATCCGGGCTGCCGTAGATGGCCAGGGGGACGTGAAGCTTGTAACTCCCAGAGTCAAGATCGAGCTTTCCGACCTCGATTGCCTCACAGTCAGCGAGGAGGTGACATCCGCCATCAAACGCGAGGCTGGAGAGGAAGGAGCCGGCGAGGTGAAAACCACGCTCTTCTCCCCTAACACAAGGGAACAAAGGAGAGCTGTGGTGGAGCTGGATGAGGCACCAGCATCCAGAATCCTCAAGTCTGGTCGAGTCCGCGTGGGAATGATTAGCGCCCGAGTACGAAGGTGGGCTGAGGTGACACGCTGCTACCGGTGCTCAGGCTACGACCACACAAGACGATCAGGCGCAGGGCACAGCTAGCCAGGAATAGGCCGGGTGTGGCTGAGCTATCTGCTGCCCACATTGCGGCAAAGAGGGAGCTGACCAAGGCCATCAATAGGAGCAAACGTGCCAAATGGCTGGCTCTTTGTGAAGAGGTCAACTCAGACCCCTGGGGAGATGGCTACAAATTGGTCACTCGCAGACTTGGCTCCATGCGGCCTGGCACTCTCATGGATGCGATATCGATGGAGCGTATCGTTGGTTAGCTGTCCCCAGTGCATCCGTCAAGGACTGATGATCCCATCATCGTGAACCAGGCGGATGTGCCTCCCTTCACGAACGAGGAGCTGAACAGTGCAGTGTCCAGGATGAAGAACCGGAAGGCTCCGGGGCCTGATGGGGTACCGGTCGAGGCGCTTAAAGTCGTGGCGGAGAGCCAGCCGCGTCTATTATTGGACTTGTATAATTCATGTCTAGTCGCGGGGGTCTTCCCGTCGCGGTGGAAAGTAGCTCGACTGGCACTTGTGGACAAGGGGAAGGGTAACCTGGGTGGTCCATCAGCATACTGCCCACTGTGCATGCTGGACACTGCGGGGAAACTTCTCGAAGGGTTGCTCAAGCCACGACTGCTGTCAGCAGTGAGATCTGCTGGTGATCTTTCTTGCAGGCAGCACGGCTTCCGAAAAGGGCATTCAACAATCGATACCATCTCAGAGGTTGTTGGGGCTGTAGCAAGAGCGGAAGAGGCATGCCATCAAGCCAGACCGGTCGTCCAGCTGGTAACACTGGACGTACAAAACGCTTTCAACTCGGCGAGATGGACGGACATCCTCCGGGCCCTTGAGCAGACGTTCCGTATCCCAGGCTACTTGCTACCCATGATGCGGGACTACCTCAGGGACCGCTGGTTGCTTTACGACACTGACGAAGGAGTCAAAAGGAGGCCTGTTACCTCAGGTGCGGCACAGGGGTCGATCTTAGGACCAGACCTCTGGAACATCATGCACGATGATCTGCTGCGCCTGGAAATGCCTGCGGATGTGTTTATGGTAGGTTATGCTGATGACGTCGCGGCGGTAATCACTTCGAGATCTGCGGAATTCGTTCAACTCAGACTTAACCAAGTCATGAGGAAGGGGGATCGGTGGATGACCGAACACGGCCTTCAGCTGGCAGTCTCTAAAACAGAGATTGTCATGCTGACGAAGCGGAGGATACCAACTGTCATACCCATGACAGTTGGCTCCGTTGAGGTCCAGACCAGCAAGTCGGTCAACTATCTGGCAGTGGGATCATATCCGCAGGGCATGTGATAGGGCTCTTGTAATCGTCACTTCGCTGAGTAGGCTAATGGCCAACGTCGGTGGACCCAGTGAAACGCGGCGGAGGCTACTGATGGTAACGACCGATTCCATCTTGCTATATGGAGCCGAAATCTGGGGAGATGCGCTACGAACTGAGAAGTTCCGGAAGCGCATTGCCGGTGTCCAGCGCAGGGGTGCCCTGCGTATCGCTTGTAGCTACCGCACGGTCTCAGAAGAGGCTGTGATAGTGGTATCGGGAGTAATCCCGATCGACCTACTAGCGCGAGAACGCAAAGAAGGGTACCTCTTTCGCCCAGAGCGCGGCAGAACTGAGGCTCTGACGCACGCGCGTATGCTTACCCTCCAACTTTGGCAACAACGTTGGAGCGAAAGTACTAAAGGACGCTGGACGGCTAAGCTGATTGGTCTCTTTGAGGTTTGGCTTAACCGGAGCCACGGAGAGGTAAAATTTTACCTTTGTCAATTCTTGACAGGGCACGGTTACTTCAGGAAATATCTGAACAGAATGGGTAAGGTGGTCACACTGTACTGCCGGCACTGTGTGACCGAGCTCGATGATGCTCACCACACATTCTTTATCTGCAGTCGCTTCGTAAGTTTGAGGAGCACCATTGACTCCACGATTGGCCTGGCAACGCCTGAAATGATCGTGGATGCAATGCTACGAAACGAAGAGAACTGGCGCGTGGTCTCAACATATGTTGAAAAAGTGCTGCGCATAAAGCGGAAGGATGATTGCCTTACCGACCCATGAGCTGTGGTAGTTTCTGAAGTCCGTGGTTACCGATGGGTGAGTCAGCACGACCGGGTCGAAGCAGTGCTTAGGCAGGTCCCGACTCGAAACTTCGTGGGCTTGTAGATGTTCCTTTTTTTAGTGAGTCAAACCTCACATACCCCGTGGTGATAGGTCACCCGGGGATCTGGTAAGCAGATTTTTTTTTGCCATCTACACTAGGGGGAAAAAAATATGAGTATTGTAGGATACAACGGCTTAGGGATCAAATAGGAAATATTTGATATTCGATAAAATATTATGCGGCTTCAAATGTAAAAAAAAGCTAACCATACGCCAGTCGAGTAGTTGAGTTTTAACAGCATTTTTTTACTACCAATAAACGGTTTATTCAAATAGGGTGGGTAATTAGGTAGGAAAAAGTAATAAGGACAAATACCGAATGTTGAACTTGACCGCAGTTCTTGAGATCAATTGACGGAGAAAAGTCGTTTTATTTGTGTCGCGAAAGTGCAACGTTTTGTGATTTTATGCCCCAGTGTTTAAACTTCCAGCCATATGGCCAGAAAGAAACAGAAGACCGTTTCAAAATTAAAATCTATCAAAAAGGATTTACCGTGCGATAAAACCAGGATTTTTAATTGTTTCTAAAACCAAGGGCCATAATGTTATCAGTGCAAAAGATAAGTCAGAAAACCGAAGAAGGCGAAAAAAACACGACAGCTTTTGAACGGCAGTTGCTAGGAGTGCAAAAAAAATCACTTGCTAAAGATTTGAACGCGTTATCGAAAGCAGACCGCATGGATGAGTAGCAAGAAACGTTTCTAAATTTAATTTGAGATAAACATCGAAAATAATTTGCAGAATGGAATCAGCACCAAGAGCGTTGGAAGTTTTGATCGATGGTAAAATATATTACGAAAAAGGAGGCAAACTACGGCATGAAAATTACAGAGGCATATTACTAATTTGTACGTCTTGTAAAATCTTAATGAACATATTAGAAAATTAAAGTTTACTCTGATAACTCCACTGAGGAGTACCAAGGAGGCTTTAGTTCTGTTTACGGCCAAGCAAGTGCTCGAGAAATGCTGGGAGTTTAGCATCCACGTCTACCAGATTTTGTTAGACTTTAAGCGAGCATATGACAATACTGTTTGAAATGCGTTGCATCAAATAATGCTGCACTTCGGTATGCCGGCAAAATGAAGATGACATCGGCAATATTTCAAGTCGGAATCAACAACTATCTGACTGACGCCTTTGACAAAAAAGTTGGACTAAAACAAGATTATGGGCTACCTATCTGCTGTTCAACATAGTACTTGAGTATATGATGCGGAAACTACCTGTTGATAGAATGGATATGGTTTTTTATAAAAACCCAGCCAAGTAGTTGCCTACACGGATAGCATTCTCCCACATGTGCCAAAGAACTTCTGCTGAAACTTAATGAGGAAGTAAAAGATGCAGGCCTGAAAATGAACCTGACGAAAAGAAAAACCACGGCGCAAAGAAGAAATAGGGCACTCAATAGGAAAAAGTATAGATGCTGATGAATATTATTTAGAAAATGCGGACGAATTTATATGCTTAGGTGCGAAATTTACAACAAAAGGCAATGAAACTGACAAAATAAAATGAAGACAATATAAAACTTTTTACTGGTTTAGACTATACTGAAGATTATACACATGAAAATAGAGCTCCAAGTCTATAAATCAATAATAGCACCTGGGATCTATTGATGCGAAACGTGGACCCCTACACATGCACCCGCAAACATATTGAATGCCTTTCAAAGACGTGTCCAACAAAACGGGAGAGTGGTTGCTCAATGCCGGTTAAGGTACAACCGCGGATTGTACGAATTTTCGACGATCTGGAGATCGCCACAGCCATGAAGCTACAATGGGGTGGTCATTTTTAGCGAATGGAAGAACATCTAGTACATAAAAAGTATTTTATGAAAAAGCCGAGTGACAAAGGCTAGTGGGAAAACGTATGAAACGCTGAGCGGACTCTGTCGACGAAGACTGCGTATCGCTACTCTGATTTCGAAATTTGAGGACGCGGTCGTTTACCCAAGACAATTGGATTCGTTTTCTGCAAGAAGCCAAGACCAGAGAAGGAGTGTAGTGCTACGACGACGACGGTTTTACTATACATACAAAAGAATAATGTAAAACACTTCTTTGCCTCATCTCTATAGGTATGTCTAAACAATAGGTGAAGTCTTTTTAAGCACATACTAGCCGTTTGCAAGATTGTTCGCATGTTATCTTAAAACTGGATATCTTTAAAAGCATTCATACTTTAAAATTAATTATTTTATTATTCTACTCTAAGTTTGTAGTCAGAACAAAAAGGTTCAAAAATAACACAAAACAAAAAACCTTTCAAAAATAAATGTTCAGGCCGCCAAATTGGCTTTTAAAATCTCGTACTTTGAAACAATGCAGATAATTTTTTAGGATTGGTATGTGTTAGAACCAAGTAGGAGTTTTTAAAACAGTGAAATATTGAAAACAAGGAATATTTTTCGTCCACTAGAAAAAAGGCAGTATTTTTTTCTTTTGCCACCGAACTTTCATTCAAATTGCAAAACAATTCCGATTTTTCTAAATTCTGCTTATCATATATTTCACACCAGAAAGTGTATTCTATCATATCTGTTTCATTGCATCAATACTTCCTGATAGCTATAACTATCAACTAACTGATTACTACTTTGAGTACTAACTGATTACTACTTTGCAACTAAATATCCGCACTGCTCGGAGTCAAGTTAAAAATCAACAAACAAAACAGTTGATACTCTCAATGCTACAACCTACGAATATATATGCAGTAGTCATGAAACTCATGCTGACTTCTCAGCTGATAAGCAAAAAAAAACTACCCCTTGCTGATTGAGCCCGACATCTTAGGTTATGTCACAATTCCTTCGAACGAATACACTGTCCTTAAAGCGCATCCATACGATAAAACGAATCCGGAATTACCTGTAAGAAGTTAGTTATAGCAGGACCGCACTGTCGATGCAGCATCCTGACAGCTACCGGGTAAATGCTTTTCGTCCTCGATGCAACGACTCCATTCCTCACGGCAGCGTATATTCCGGCACGGTTTAGCAAGCAGCGTACGCCCTGTGTCAGCGACATTTTGAAATATATTTGTCTGCAAATGAAAAACGTACAGCTACACGTTAAATTCTGTTAAAAAGACCGCGCCGAAAACTTATCCGGCGTACTACAAAAACTATGCCAAAAATTACACACATTCTAATGGTCTGCGGGCGAATTATGTAAAAGCCTCTTCTTCTCGACGAGATGATGACAGTTCGAATGTTAGCGACGAAAGAGCAACGAGCGAATGTGGAAATGTCAAAATGGCTTAATTCCACGGCGTGAAGTGAGACTAAGTGAAATTCATTCATTTCGATGAAGAGAACATTCGATATTTGTATCAAACAAATTAAAAAATGAAATCGTAGCCAATTTTCCTGTAAATTATCTAGAGAAACAATACGCAAACAATTAATATTTGGCTGAATCTAGAATGAACAACATACGATCCACAAGTTCATTCATTTTACAACTGTCACAATCTTGTTATCGAACCTGATCGAACCGCTAAATGTTTGAAATTGAGAACTGCAATCGCGATCAATTACTGTTTTCCATTTTTATTGTTTTTGAGAAAGTGAAATCTGTAAGAAACTGTAAAAAAAATAACTTAAGCAATGGAAGAGGCTGAAATGTTTTGCGAACTGTCAACGGTGATTAATTCTCAATCAGCTGAAATATATAAAATACTCAATTCATGCAATGTATCGTGCAACATCCCACCGGCTAGTGCCTTCGAGGAACGTTACTCAATTAAACATAATCCACCAACCAAAGAATCATTCAATCGAACTCAATCATCTGCTTCAATCCCGGAACTTAAAGAAGCCTTTAGTTGTCTCGAAAAACAACTGCCACCATGTTTCGTAAAAATACATAAGAAGCATCACCCGGGCAATGTAAGGCCGAATTCTTCCAGACGTGTCGTCGGAGACACACTCTCGTCATCTTCAAATTTGTCAAATGCTACCTCCACAACAAAACTGAATTTAGATGAATCGATTACCTCGGATCGTCTGTTCGTCGAGTGTAAAGAACGACAAGAGAACTTTGAAAGAATGTTAAAGGTAACTAAAGAGAACAGTCAAAGTACACAAAAACAGCATAAAGATAGTGTGCAGGATTTGCGTCGTGCCTTTGAAGATCTCGAAAAAATGGTTCCCTCGGGGCTAAACAATTGTGCCAAAATATTTGACGACAAGCAGGAAATGGCGATAAGCAGTTTTCGTGAAGAAATCGACGCGTTAATATGTATGCAAGAAAATAAAGACTTGTATCCGAATGTAGAGATTTCGGACGATGATGAATTGAATGAGATATCTAAACTAGCTGGAGATTTGATGATAACTTAGTTTTGGCTGAATGTTTGAAATTTGGTTCAGTTGGAAAGGGATGAGAGAAAAGAAATGAAACTGATTTCTTCTTAAATTACATAATTATTCTTAAAATTTGCTAAATAAGTATATCACTTTCTAATCGAATCATCTACGATCATCATGAAATGAGCTTAAAAGGTTCGAGATTCCGAAGTCAAAAGTTGAGGGGAAATGTATGAAAGTGTATTTATATTCATATATATCGATTAAATGAAATGTCCAATAAACCATCAATATTTACGAAAGTATATTTTTATTCAAATTTTTCTTTAAAGTAAATCACTTTTCTTACAAACATATGGCCTTCCTACACAATTAATAACTTAATTTTAATGAAGCATTGTAAGTGTTGCACTTATCCCAAATAATAATTTAAGCCTATTAATCGGTCTCAAGTGGAAGGAAACAATTGGAATTTAAACGAAAAGTATATCTTTTGAAAGTAGCAAAGTTACTAAAGTTTATAATGAATTTCATCTAGAATTACCAGTTAAAGACAAAAAGTATTGAGATAAGAAAATTAGAACAAAAATTACTGTCAACATAGGAGTAGTGTAAAAAATATTTTACTCTACATAAAACTGATTCTTCCGAAAACCCTGAAGCTGATAAAATCGAATAAAGTAAATCAAAACATTCTCTTCGAAGCAATTTTAAAATCAATTAGTTTTTTTATTTACATTTTCGTTTTTTTTTTTTTGGGACATAGTATTAGGCTTTAAAATATAAAACGCACTTTTCGGCTTAACTTTAAAAAACCCTAAAAATCAATGATCACAAAAGAAATATAGATAATCGGAAGGTTCAAGATATGCATCCTCGAATTCTTCATCGCTATCAATATCATGTGGACTGTTATGCTTGATGATGTGTGCGTCTGCATAGAGATCGGTTATTTCCTCGACAGGTTCTAATAGACGAAAAAAGAAAAATATTATTAATTAAAATTATGGAAGTATGTAAGTAAGAAAAAATGTTGGTTTTTAAGCGGTGTGTTTTAAAATAGTTTTTTTTTCGCGAAACAGAAAAATTTTGCATTGCGATAAGACAGTCTTCCAAAATTGGGCCGGAATCTAAGTAAGAGTGTTTATCAACTATCAAAGAACACAAATAAATATGATCTGCTCCCGAAGCGGTATGCCCTGAAAATGACCGTGAAGGTATATTGGTCCGCAGTTGCGAAGCATCTTTTACTTTACACCCAACTGATGCTGGTTTGTCACTTTGTTAACTCTATGTGATGGGGGTGGGTTCTTTAGAAATAAAATCCGCCATTTCAAGAAAAATGTAGCCTCAGGTCTGTTCCCGTACTACGATTAATTGCAATTAATTGCAATGAAGCGTACTAAAACAGAGTTTTATACTCCGTTTTAGTACGCTTCATTGCAATTAATTGCAATTAATCGTAGTACGGGAACATACCTACTATGGACAAGGGCAAATAACTGTGTCTGAAGAGGACCATAGAAGTTTTGAACACTGAACATCCCGGCCGTAACTGCTAACAAAACATAATAATAATTCAGAACTGGTCGGAACGGTTCCAATCAATAACCCTTAATAATCAATAGCACTTCCGACCAATCATCAAGCCCTAGCGATCATTTGAGCTATGTACATAATACATTTTTTTTCCTCCTTCCTTCCACTCTCTCCATCACTCTATCAGCGTGCACAGTCCGTGTGCACCATCTTTACTCTCCAGTAAGTTTTTCATAGTGCTTCCCAGACAACTAGTTTAGTTGCGGTCGGAACCAATATGAAATTTTTAGTAATTCTGTTCCGATGTATTAGGTCTGTTCCCGTACTACGATTAATTGCAATTAATTGCAATGAAGCGTACTAAAACGGACTAAAAAACTCTGTTTTAGTACGCTTCATTGCAATTAATTGCAATTAATCGTAGTACGGGAACAGACCTATTATGTAGTTGGCACTTATGGCATTTATACGGCTTGAGTCTGCATCGATTAGAACGACCGATTGTTTACACATTAGTGTGACACGACATGAGTGCTTTTCTTTAAGGACGATGAATACAATGAGGTAGTAGAAGCGGAGATGACATCGACGATATAACTTTCCATAATTAGCCCCTTCGATTCTCTCGCGCACAAAGCATGTTAAAGCAGCAATTCCGATCATTGTCAAATTGGAGGGGAACTACTTGGATTTGACCAGATTTGACAATGAACGGAAAAAAAATTACTACCATCCCCTTCAATGTTAATCTTATGGGCATGTCCATTTCATTTCTACCACTTCACTGGATGTATATGACCATACGATTAGCGTGGATTGGCTTGAACGTATCTAAATATATGCATATTTATGCTAGGATTTTGTTTGTTTTTCAAGCAGCATACGATCCCAGTTTTATCGATTATAGCTCATCGCACAGGGACAATTTGTATGTGCATTGACCGGTTATTTTTTTATCTGCAAAGAAATGTTGGATGTATTCGCTAAGCAGTAATCACAATAAATGAGCGTCGGACGAAACTCTCGAGAGAAGAAGCTTAAATGCTCCTCTTTTTGAATTTTAATTATATAAATTAAATTAAGATTTATGATTTTGTTATCTGATCTTCTTTGATATGTGTTTTTGTGTTTGTTTTTCTGATGAGTTCTTTATAAACTAAATAAAATTAGTAAGGAACATTTACGTATACATAAATACGTATTCATTTAATAATGTTAGAATTCTAACAGAACTGAAACGGATACTGGAAGTGATTCCAGGAGTGGAGCGAAATAACTGGAACTAGTTCTTCAATTATTGGAGATTTACCCATCCCTAGAGCTAACAGATACTGTGCATTCCAACAAGAAAGGACGTGGAAACGATACATTTTTTGAATTTGAGAAAGCCATTATGGAAGAAGCGGACACTGCGGAGGCAGACAGATAGTGCCGCCCACGCACAATAACTTTGGCTCGCACTGAGTTGACAGCCGCTTCGTCCTAAATTTGGCCTGTCCAGCTCAGTCTTGAAAACCTTTGTAGCCCTGCATAGATGCTTCGTTTCGCCGTTAACCTTGGCCGTCATATAGAAGGCCTATCGCGACTTGCAATCTGACAGGTATTAAGCTACTGAGTTGGTCCAGAAAAGTACCGCAACTGGTCCAAATACTAGTACCTTAGGTACGCCATCTTTCACGTTAATTGCTTTTGCGATAGGCCTTTTATATTCCATTTTCTTATGAGGAAGTTCACTTCGTTTCCAAAGAACTCGCAAAGGCAAATCAAACTAAGAGTAAGTGACAAACCTGCATCCGCCAGATGTGAACATCTTCTGCTCTCTTATTAGCTTCTTTATTAGTTGACCATCATTCTGGCAGGCTTTCTCTTTTGAGTTGCTGCTTAAGTAATAATATTCTTTTGACGACGTTTAATATCATTTTTTTAAAAAATCGTTTGGGCCTTCACAACATCAAAATAAATCGATTGTAGTATCTAAAAAAGTCGGTACGTTACTTTTACTTTATTTTTTAACTGTTTTCACAAGCAATAAGTGTTATCAGAGGCTCAAATATAAAAATCGGTAGATTTAGTTCTAAAAATCGGTAGATTCGTACTAAAACATATTTGTATAATGTGTTTTAATAAAACTAGAGACAATGTACGGACCATGTCTGTTGATACTAGAGCTGACTATGCAAATGGCACATTCTTTACAAAATTGAGCCTAATGATATAAAAAAATAGTTAACTGAAATTTATAGGCATAGTATAAATTCCCTATTACTTAATATTTCATTATGTTTCTTAACTCAACTTCACCCAGCCAATTCTTAAATTCAGATTCCTCTAATCAATTCGACCGAAATGACGCCTTATATTTCATGGCTATTTTGCCAGATAGAATTGGAACAATGATTTATTCTTCCATATTGATCTAACGCAGAATGAAGCATGAATTAATAAAGCAAATTGGATTCAAGGCAATAAACAATATGCCAATTACCTTAAGGTATACAAATTTTCTCCGCAAAAAAAGCAAGAAGTAGTAGTAGAGTCAGAATTAAGCTGTGTGTGACAAAAACAAAACAAACTGTTCTTCTTCTTGACAAAGAATACTGCAATTGTAGCTTGCGTAGATAAATCGTATTCGACAGAGCAGTCTGGGGCTCTCAAAAATGCATTCATTTTGTGAACGAATTGCTTTTCTAAGTAAACAACAATTTTGTAAATGAACATAATAACCTTATATAAGGCCTTGATTTCAACTGAAAGAAAATTGGCTAAAAATGGGTGAAAATCGGTAGTTTATATCGAAAAGTCGGAAAACCTCAATCGGTAGACATGGCAACCGTGCAAGCAATATGATTTTTAAATATAGCCAACTGCTTGCTACTTACCTGGTTTCTTCAATTTTTTCACCATACTTGTTCTTAGTATGGCCAAGTCTTCCAGAGGTAAGATCTCTCGATAATTGCTCTTGTTTTCTTTATATGGCATCAAGAACCAGTGTTGTTCGACTAGATACTTCAAACCAGGCATATCATTAAAATCGCTTAGTAAATCTGGATTTCTCGCTACGGCACGCATACAACGAAATTGTAAACTATCCTGGCATGATGTCGAATTTAATAAGCGTATTGACGAATTGGCTGCAGTTGAACAAGCCATTGGATAAATTTTTGTGCAAGGATCGATGGGAATATTTGTATAGGCGATTCCAAGAGATCTGCAATTGAAAAAAAATTATTCATGGCTTCATATGCTTGGGATAGAGATGGGCGAAACTGCAAAGGACATTACACACGTTTACAGAGCTGCGCCGGAAAAAAGCAGAGTGCGTTCTGCGATGCAGACCATTGTGTATTGTAGAAGAACAATGTACTGGGAATACGGCGCGGCACTGTATGAGTGTACAGTGTACT
>OZ022263.1:96686889-96696889 GCA_963978885.1 Nemotelus pantherinus | reverse complement strand
TTGAGTAAACTTCCCATTGTGCTGTTCTCGGGTTCCGTACTTTTTTAGGTGAAATAACAGAACAACCGATATTCCAGCATAGCCACTGGTGGTCCGAGAGCGATGGCAGGTTATAAACCTGCCAGCTGTGGACACTTTTCATTATGCTTGGAGTTGCCAGGGTAATATCAATTACCTCAGCCCTGTTCTTAGTTATAAATGTAGGTTTGTTACCCATGTTGAGGATGTTGAGGTTGGTTGACGTTAGAAATTCTAGCAAACTCCTACCTCTCTCGTTTATGTTGGTGCTTCCCCATATTTCGTGGTGAGCATTTGCGTCACAGCCGATAACAGCATCCGTTGTCATAGCCGCTACTGCCAATCTTCTCAGTCCGGGCGTGATGGGATCCATGTCGTATGGTAGATAGACCGCCGACAACAGGCACCGTTTCGTGCCGCTACCAGCGATCCCCCACTCCACACACACTGTGGTTGTATCCCCATCACAAAGCTGCGGAATCAAGATTGCTTTCACCTCTTTTTTGGCGACAATACAAGTCCTTGTCTTGTCCCTTCCTTTTAGCTGGAACACACTGAGGCTGGTGCCGAATCCACAAGCCACATTCTTGTACAGAAGCGGCTCCTGTATCAGTGCGATGTCAGCGTGCCCCCGACTGAGATGCCGAAGCAGATTGGCCGTCGCCCCTCTACTGTGGTGCAGATTTGCTTGGACCACTCGCACTTCGGCTACCCTCAGTCACCTTCTCCGCTCCAACTTTCAAGGTGATCCTCTTCAGACCGAAGTGAATCAACCCGTTGTTGGCCCGTACTTGATCCGCGGACTCCCGATCGATACCCAGCACAAGCACTAACTTAGCTGCACCAGTTAAGTCAGGCTCCGCAGATTGGTTAGTTAGTTTAACAGCCTGGAATAATCTCCAGCCTGAAACTTTCAGATCGGGGTTCTGTCTTTTTAACAGAGACAGAGCCTCCGAAGCGTTCGAGTGGGGCACCGCCACCTTCGCTGTAATTAGCTTGGGCACGGATGTCTCCTCCACTACGTCCAAACCTGGATGGTCTGCAGAAATCTTCAGGACGGTAGACCGAAGCCATTCCGTCGAGAAGACGTCACTACAGGTCACCGCAATGTGGCCGCGAACAATGTTACAGCCTTCAAAGCGAGGTGACCCTTCTTCCGTTGACATGGCAAACCTGAGGAGTTCCTCGGTGATCCGTTTAAGAATCACCTTGGCCACGTCATCTTCAAGTCTCCATTCCAGGGGTTCCTGCTTGTCAACGACGGCCAGCTTAAGGTGACTGGCCGCTACGTCCCTAAAGGAACGAACTGCCGTCTCCTGTCGTGGCCTCTTCGTCGATTTACCTCTCGGCGAGGTTAACTCCTCTGAGCGTTGGCGTTTACTTGCAGCCGCTGCAGCAGGTTTCACTTGGGCAACCTCGGGTTTCCCTTTGGATTCCAGCGCCACCGTGCTACTGGCCGCTCGTTTTGCCTCTCTCCTTCTGAAGCGTTGGGCATTCCGCTTCCTCCCTTTGGTGGGATCAGCTGCCGCCACCTTCACAGTAGACTGCAGATCTTTGGAGGCACCACCCCCAGTCTTGGTCACAGCTCTGCTGAGTGGCTTAGCCGCCGCTTCCTTCCCGGTGACCTGCAAGCCTTTCAGCTTGCCGCCTCCGTTCTTGGTCACAGCTCTGCTAGAAGCCGAATCAACCGCCGCTTCCGTTGTACTGGCCAGTGAATCTCCAGACCCGCCGCCAGACTGCTGAGTAGCTGCTCTGCTGACGGGTACCGCTACGTACATCGGACTCACAGTAGATCCCGCGGCGGGTTCCCCATCTAGCTTCAGGGCCCGCAATCTTTCGATCGTCTGACCCGTATCGTATATATATATATATATATATATATATATATATATATATATATATATATATATATATATATGTATATATATATATATATATATATATATATATATATATATATATATATATATATATATATATATATATACATACATGACGAATTTTCGATTAAGTGAATTTAATACTAATTTTCTTCGAATATTAGTAAAAGTCAATGAGCGCAAACTGTGTGCATGTCATACGCAATGACCAAATAAATAATCAAGGGCTAAGTCCTAAATTTAACCTTCCATTGGTATATTGCTCGTTCGTCCTTCGCTAACTGAATGAAGTGTGTGTAGTACCAGTGGGTTAAATCATGGCCTTCATATAGAAGGCCTATCGCAAAAGCAATTAACGTACAAGATGGCGGATCTAAGCTACTTTTCCCAACCAGTCCACCCAGTGATGTTTTTTTATGGTTCTAAAGAAATTCATGAGATAGATATGAGGAAACTCATATGTCTTGTCGAGACGAGATATGAGGAAACTCATATGTCTTGTCAACCAATGTTTTTTGGGATCTTTAAAAAGCAATTTAGATATAAAGTCCTTAGCATCAGGCCTCAATTCATATCGTTTGTGTATAATAATTTGCAGATTACCATAATTTGAATATTTTTTAAGTGGAATAAATCCTACCAACCACAATCGGCAATTGTTTACAATTCACATTGCCGAGAGTAGGTATTAGGTATTCCAAATTACAAAGGTCTCGCGTAAATAACAAAATAAACACAGCACTTTCACGACACTTATCCGAAATATCTTTTACGGGACAAAAACTACGAAAGCAGTCTCCGAATAATAGGAAAATAGACTCTATTCTCTGATTTAACCGAACAGCACCATTCACATTATTAATTGTCAAAGATATGTCAAAGCAATTGTCATCGTGAAATCGCCAACATCTCTTAGTCCCAAGAGGACTATACAATTTTAAAAAGTAGCTTAATACCTGTCAGATTGCAAGTCGCGATAGGCCTTCTAAATGAAGGTCATGGCTAATAAGCTAATTAGTTTTTGCAATTGAAGAGTAAACGATGGTTTAGCTTTTACAGTGCTTGTTGATATTATCGTTCAAAAACCAAATATGATAGAAAAATTGTGTGCTTACCTTATACATGATTTGATATGATACAGACAGGTCTGTACATATGATATTTTATGCAAAATGATTATTGCATTAAAAATGTGAGACAGTACAATATACACTGTTTGCAATATAATTGATCTTACGTCAAATGCGGGAAGTGACAATTTTTAATTTTCGTGCTATTCAAAGCATAAATATATATTAGTTGAAATTTACCCAGGTCAAAGAAGTAACTCAAGATCGATGGTTATTTGCTGAAATTCTTAGTCCACGAATTTTAAAATCTGATTTTGAGAGCTTGGGGCATCTAATTTATTGCTTTGATTTAATTGAATAGGATTCTTGGGACGTTGTTATGATAACAGAAGCAACCGAACTGTTAAGTTAGATAAATGATGATAATTTTAATTTTTTCTAGTGACTTTTTCATAAAATATTCGAATATTCTACATAATGTTTTACATTCACGCAACCTAGAATTTGATTTATTAATTCAATTAGAAATAGTTTGAAATTAAGGAAGCTTTAAGAAAATTAAGACGTTCCGTATCACTGACTGCTTGCTAGCCATGATGCGGGACTATCTCAGGGACCACTGGTTGCTTTATGACACCGACGGAGGAGGCAAAAGGAGGCCTGTCACAGGAGTCCATCTTAGGACCTGACCTCTGGAACATCATGAACGATGACTTACTGCGCCTGAAAATGCCTGCGGATGTGTTCCTAGTAGGTTATGCTGATGAAGTCGCAGCGGTTATCACTTCCACATCTTCCGAATTCGCTCAAATCAGAATTAACCAAGGCATGAGAAGGGTGGATCGGTGGATGACCAAGCACGGCCTCCAGATGGCAGTCTCTGAAGCAGAGATTGTTATGCTGTCGAAGCGGATGATACCAACTGTCATACCCGTCACAGTTGGCTCCCTCGAGGTCCAGACCAGCAAGTCGGTTAGGTATCTGGGAGTGACGCTAGATACCACGCTGACGTATTGGGATCATATCTGCAGGGCATGTGACAGGGCTCTAGTAGTCGTCACTTCGCTAAGTATGCTAATGGCCAACGTCGGTGAACCCAGTGAGACGCGATGGAGGCTGCTGATGGTAACGACCGACTCCATCTTGCTAAATGCAGCCGAAATCTGGGGAGATGCGCTCCGAACTGAGAAGTTTCGGAAACGCATTGCCAGTGTCCAGCGCAAAAGTACCCTGCGTATCGCCTGTAGCTACCGCACGGTCTCAGAAGAGACTGTGAAGGTGGTATCGGGAGTAATCCAAATCGACCTACTAGCGCGAGAACGCAAAGAAGGGTACCTCTTTCACTCAGAGCTGAGGCTCTGACGCACGCGCGTTTGCTAACCATCCAACTTTGGCAACAACGTTGGCGTAAAAGTATTAAAGGATGCTGGGCGGCTAAGCTAATTGGTCCCATTGAGTTTTGGTTTAACCGGAGCCACGGAGAGGTAAACTTTTACCTTTGTCAATTTGGCACGGTTACTTCAGGAAATAATTGAACAGAATGGGTAAAGTGGTCACACTGTACTGCCGATACTGTGTGACTGAGCTTGATGATGGTCAGCACACATTTTTTATGTGCACTCGCTTCGTTAGTTTGAGGCGCCTCATTGAGTCCACGATTGGAGTGGCAACGCCTGAGAAGATCGTGGATGCAATGCTGCGAAGCGAGGAGAACTAGCGAGCAGTCCCAACATATGTTGAGAAAGTGTTGCGCATAAAGCGGGAGGAGGGTTGCCTTACCGACCCATGAACTGTGGTAGTTTCTGAAGTCCGTGGTTACAGATGGGTGAATCTGCACGACCGGGTTGAAGCAGTGCCTAGGCGGGTCCCGACTTGGAACTTCGTAGGCTTGTAGATGGTCCTTTTTTTTAGTGAGTCAAACCTCACATACCCCGTGGTGATAGGTCACCCGGGGATCTGGTAAGCAGATTTTTTTGCCATCTAGAAGATAATAATATGATTTCTTCTGCTTAACAAACAAATAATTTAATTCACATACGTTTTATCACTCTAGTTAGATCCAGTAGACTCTGAAAAGTGATTTAGCAACCTAAAAAATACTGAAACTTTTAAAGCTTATAATTAAAAAATGTTTCAATTTATTTACAGTGTTATCTACATATTAGTAAAGAAGCTGAAAATTTTAATGAGCAGGTGATAGATTTATTCAACGGAAAAATAGGCACATGGAATACCTATATAAACAATAAGCAGATGCTAATACTTAGTAGAATTTTCCCGGAGGAACTTATTACTGAATTGAATTATTTGTGCATAGTATTTATTTATTTTAAACCCATTTTTAAATATATATGTATATATATATATATATATATATATATATATATATATATATATATATATATATATATATATATATATATATATATATATATATATATATATATATATATATATATATATATATATATATATATATATATACATGGGGCATTTCACGTGAACCGGACAACGAAAAAAAGTCGAAGCTCTGGATTTTGTTCAAACTGTGCATAATGGTACTTCTAGAGAATATGAACGTGGGTAATCAATTTTTATTTTCTATGAGGTTTAGTTGCCAAGCTATGGGCTTTTGAATAATTGACAAAATTGATGAAAGGTTTTTTTGGAAGGCGATTCTGAGACTCGAAAAAAAAATCTGGAAAACACTAATTATAATGATTGGTATAGAAAATTAACTGTTCTTTTTAATTTGGAAGTTAGATGAAGTTAAAACCGAAAGTAAACACTTCAACTTGTTTGAATAATTTAGACCAGGTTAATTTTGTTAAAAGCAAAGCTTAAAGTGTACTTATTTTATGATAAGAGTTTTAGAATGGGATGGCCTGTATTTTAGGAGGTAGGTGAATTTCAATACGTACAAGTCGTATGAGGATTAGTACCGAGAACTTGCTTGGGACAGTAATGAGTGTGAAAACAAAACATTTGTAGTAAAGCTATTATATATCACTATATCACTTACATATAGAGGCTGAAATATTAAAATTGCTAATGTTAATTTACTTAATGTAAAAAAAATACTTGTTTATAGAAACATGAATTTATTTCACAATTTTTACAATTTTACTCTCGTTTCTTAAACTAGTTCTCTTTTTACTAATTTTCGAAGAAAATTAGTATTAGGGGACATTCGCCTTTGAAATTGAAAAAAAAACAATTTTTAAAAATTTTACTATGAAAAAACTATTATATTTATTGACAAAATTTCTTTTGAACATTGTACAGTCTCTAAAGAACATAAAAAAAAAATTGTTTTTCATTTTTAGTTTCCCTTGGCTGCTGTAGAGGGCGTTATCTAAAAGTTACTTTTTAAACGGTAGGACATATTGTTGGTCTCCTGTAACAGATTTTTGAAAAATTCCAAATGGATTCTATTCTTGAGACTCAAAACTAAACAATAAGCCTCTAAAACTCATACTTTTTCATATTTTGAAGTTTTTGTATGTATATTTATGAAAAATGCGAAAAAACGGCATTTTTTGGGGGTAAGTCATCCCCGTAAAAAAAAGAGGGGAGTATTTTTTTTAAACTTTTAGAGGCTTATTGTTTACTATTTTCAATAAGTAATCGAATGCTCTTTGGTTTTTTAAAATCGGTCGGGTAGATTCGGAGAAAAATGTCCTACCAGTTTGAAAAAGGTAGTTTCGAGAAAAACGCGTTTAAAGTTTTTTTTCACCATAATTTTATTGAGTAAAAGGTCGAAAACTTTTTTTTACCTTAGCTGTAACTTTTTTTCTATTACGAATTTCTAGATGAAATTTTAGGAGGCAACTTTTGCACGTATATAGAATCGAAATATGTAAAAATCTCAAAATCGATTTTTTGAAAATTTCAAAGGCGAATGTCCCCTTAAACTCGCTTCGCCGAAAATTCGTTATATATATATATATATATATATATATATATATCTATATATAGATATATATTTATATAAATATATATATATATATATATATATATATATATATATATATATATATATATATATATATATTTATATATATTTATATATATATATATATATATATACACTGGTGGTCAAAATAATAAATACACGCCTGCGTTTTTTGGATAACATCTATTTTTTCAGCTTTCAATACCTTGTAAGCTAAGCCAGTCTATTGAAACGATTCGTTGGAATGTTTAGAACATATTAGTAGCAAATAAAGCATCATACCTGTTAAGGGCTTTTAATATATTCCGATTTGGATTCATTATCCCAATTATAGAGTGGACAGAAAAATAAATACAGTATGAGAAATTATATTGAAAAATTTAATTCTTTTCAAGAGAAGTTTTCTGTTTTATTTTTTTTTATAATATCAACTTAATAATTTATCGCGTGACCCTTATTTGTAAGAATTTGTTTGCAACGAGCCGGCATAGAATCCACTAAACGTTCACGGCTTTCTTTTGAAATCAGGTGCCACTCTCTTTTTACTGCAGTACACAATTCGAACTTATTTCTGGGTTTATGTACATAAACCCTATCCTTGACTTGCTTCCACAAGTTCTCAATAGGATTACAGTCCGGTGACTGCGCCGGTCAATCGAGAACCGAAATTTTTTTGCGCCGCAACCAATTCTTCACTATTTTTGCAGAGTGCTTCGGATCATTATCATGTTGAAATGTCCATCGAAGCGGCATGTCTTCCTCTGCAAATGGCAGGATTATGTACTTTAGTATGTCTAAATAGCTTTCTTTGGTCATAATCCCGTCAATCAACTGAATTGGGCCTACACCATACCAAGAAAATGCTGCCCACACCATTATGTTACCTCCGCCATGCTTAACGGGTCTTTTTGGTATATTGTGGATCAAATAGTTTCTTGGGAGGACGCCTAACATATTCTTTTCTGTCCGATCCGAAGATGTTGAATTTGCATTCGTCACTCCAGAGAATATTTCGCCATTTTCTCATGCCTTCTTCTCCACTCCAATCTTAATGGGCCCTTGCAAAATTTAGTCGGTTCCGTATGTTTTTTTTACTTAGGAGAGGCACTTTTCTTGGCGATCGGGCTGGTAAGTCGGCATCCAATAATCTTCTACGAATTGTTCTAGCACTCACGTTAGCATTTGTTTCCCGCAAAATCACGACCGAAGACGTAAAAGGGTTCCTTTTACAGACCCGCATAATTTTTCGATCCAATGATGGAGTGGTTTTCCGTGGCCGGCCGCGATTTTCTTTATCATTTTTCTCCTTCATGGCGTTCTGGACCATTCCCAAAGAGCAGTGAGAAATTTGTGCAATCTCTCGAAGAGAGTAGCCGTCGTCCCTTAGGCATTGAATTTCGATCCTCTTCTCTGGGGAGCAGTGCTTATTTCGGCCCATGTTTGAATTAAAGAATTATTACGAAATCAGATAATTTGAACTTAGTAGAAAAGTTTTCACTAAACTTACTCGAAAGAAAATAAATTTGGAAAAAAACTTAAAAAGTGGCCCGAAAGTACTTATTTATAAACACTGTATTTATTATTTTGTCCAATGTGAAAATGGTCCTTTGACCATCAATTTCAATTTGACACGCGCGAAACCACCATATGAACCGGCTTACTACATACAAAACTCTCCTCCCAATCTAATGATTCATTGCAGCTGATTGTATCGCTTGAAAAGCATTGCCAGCTGAAAAAATAGATGTTTTACAACAAACTTTGGGGTGTATTTATTATTTTGACCACCAGTGTATATATATATATATATATATATATATATATATATATATATATGTATATATATATATATATATATATGTATATATATATATATATATATATATATATATGTATGTATATATATATATATATATATATATATATATATATATATATAAAAATATATATATATATATATATATATATATATATATATATATATATATATATATATATATATATATATATATATATATATATACAGTGACTCGCAAAACTGTTCACAAAAAGTTATTGAAATTGATTTTTGGGAAAATCTAAACATTTATTCATAACAAATTAAAAGTTTTTACAAAATAAAATTACTTCAGAAAATTAGATTACATTTTAGAGAACTAAACCTTAAAAATAACAGGAATCCTGTTTTCTAAAATAAAAATTAAAAAAAAATGTTCTGTGAACACTTTTGCATCTATCCTGTAACTAACTAAAATAGCCCCGTTTTTATATTATTTATTTAATATTTAGTGTACCCGCCTTTGGCACGAATTACAGCCTTCACTCTTTTAGGCATACTTCCTAACAATTTCTCCAAATATTGTGGATTAATATCATTCCACGCTTATTGAGCGCGTACCCAAAGTTCTTCGCAGTCTTTTGGAACAGTGTTGCTTGCTACCACTCTTCTTTTCAAATAACCCCACACATTCTCTAAAGGATTGAGATTTGGCGATTGTGGCGGCCATTTTAGAGTCTCAATATTATGATCTTGAAGCCATTTGGCCGTTATGCGAGCAGTGTGTTTTGGATGGTTGTCTTGCATAAATAAGCTGCCTCCAGGTTCGCAGCCAAATCTATCAAGACTTGGTAGATATGAGTCCTCTAAGATATTTATATAGTCAGTTGCCCGCATAATTCCGCTTTTACGTCTCAAAATGCCAACTTGGTTACTTTTGAAACAACCCCAAACCATTAATGGGCCACCTCCAAATTTGAGGGTTTTCTGCACACTACGTTCTTGTAAGCAGACAGACTTGTTGACCCACGTCCAGTGTCGCCCATCTGAACATAACCTGTTTATTTTTGACTCATCAGACCATGTAACCAACTTCCATTGTTCTGGTATCCCGACTTTGTATTTTCTGGCAAATTGAAGCCTCGCCTTTTTATGGCGGTCGGTAAAAAGTGTTTTTTTTTTACCTTTGCTTTTGCTTTAAAATTTGATTTAAGGCATCTTCGAACAGTATCATCGGAAACTGTCACATTTAAATTGGTTCGGATTACATTGTTGGCTTGTACAGCTGTATTTACCGCTT
>OZ022263.1:96616889-96684389 GCA_963978885.1 Nemotelus pantherinus | reverse complement strand
C
Organism: Nemotelus pantherinus; assembly: GCA_963978885.1. Lineage (NCBI taxonomy): Eukaryota > Metazoa > Arthropoda > Insecta > Diptera > Stratiomyidae > Nemotelus > Nemotelus pantherinus. Next base: position 96,684,388 of record OZ022263.1, on the reverse strand, counting down.
CGCAAAACGATCGAGTTTCCCGTATCAATATTCACTGCTTTGATAAGCTTTAGAGACGATATACGTTTTCTACGCTGATTTATAGACAAGAAAGGAACAATGATCACAAATCAAGTTACCAATGTTTAAATTTTGTAAGTTCTAAAAATTTTTCGGTCCGAAACATTTTTGGTTTTTTGGTTCCAAACATCTTTCTAACCCTGTAACTTTCGACGAAATCATCGGATAAAATCGAGATTGATAGAGTTATTTGATTTTGACGTGAGGCAGTTGTGGGAGATTTTTATTTGCTGTGCTGATAAAGTGATGCAAGCACTGAGCATTTTCTTTGTTTATGTTATGTTAAGCTGCTTTCAAAATTTTGCAGTGTTTGACTTTCCTAAATTTTGAAATTCATGCAATTGGTAGTCCTGAAATACTTTCCACCCTATGAGTTAAAATGCATTGTTAAGATCAAAGGGGTTTTGCACTCGAAACAGGTTGTATTTTATTTTATTTATTAACCAAACAAGGTATAAACAATATGAAATAAATATGTGAAACGAAAAAAATATTAAATCAATTAAATAATTAATAAATAAATCAATAACAATTGATCAATAAAAAACAAATAAAACAAATAAAATATTGACATATAGCTTAAGATAAGGGGTTATGGATGGCTTGGAAAAGGGAGGATTTGAAGGAGAATTTGGAGAAAACTTATACTGTTAAATATTCTGCAGCATCTATTTACCGGCTCATTGGCTGCGTAAGTAGTGGAATGTGGATATTCTTTAAATAAACGAGAGGAACTGGTGTTCCTTACAGGGTTATTTAATACCATTTTACTATTCAGGAATTCAACTTTGATAACGCCTCTAATGACGTCGAAATCATCTTTCTTCTAGATGCAAGTGTTAATAAGTTTAGATGACCCAGTCGAAGCTCATAAGGAGGAAGGGTATTAAAATCATAAGGATTGTATAGTTCTCTCAATGCGAAAAGCAAGAACTATTTTTGTATGGACTCGAGTCTGTTACTGTGGGTTTCAAAAGCCGGATTCCAGCAGATAGAGGCATATTCGAGAATGGGGCATACAAGTGAGATATATAAGGATCTTGTGACCCACAGGTTACGAAATTCCTTGGAACGTCTTTTGATGAATCCTAGCTGTTTGTTTGCACGGGAAATTATTTTATCATAGTGCAAGGGGAAGCGGAATTTGTCATTCAAGATAACACCAAGGTCAACAACGTTTTCCACTCGGCCTAACAAATTATTGCCAAGGAAGTATGTGTTATGTGAGACCGTGCATTTTCGGGAAAAACTAATAACCTGGCACTTTGCAATGTTGAGAGAGAGCTTATTTTCATTGTACCATTAATCAAGTGAATTGAGTTTTGATTGGAGAAAGAGTGCATCGGATTTAGATTTAATGATGGAGCACGTGTGGTAGAATTGCACTCAAAATCTGCACGATTCTTCTATAGTTCATTGAACATTAGTATATCTAGCGGTTCAGGTGCGCTAGAGTTTTTTTCGCTTATCGTCAACGAAGTTATATTTGAAAGGCTTACACCTATTTTTTCTAGATAGTTTTAAAGATACTACTTGAGTTTCGTCATTAGTTGGGTTTTCAACCCTTTTCAACCGACATTTTCGAGGTCGCTCTTATCTGATTGGCATGTGCTGATTGTTCGAAGCCGTAGATGCTTTTCTTCAGTTTGATAAAGAGGTTTATGCTACGCAGGGCAGTATTGCCCTCTAATATGTATAAAAAATTATCGACTGAGCTCTAGTCGAAATTTGATCCAACCAGTACCTCGCTTAGTTTCATATTCCAAACATGTGCTGATTATTCCAAGCGGTGGATGCTTTTCTTCAGTTTCCACAATTGGTTTTCTTTTCCGTCTTTCACGAAGCCTGAGGATTGCTTGATATAATTTTGTTCTCAAGATTCCCGCCGGGAAAAGCCGTCTTCGCATCGAAATGTCGCACATTCTTCTCACTTGCCATAACTGATAGCGACATTCTGAATGTTGCATTCTGCGATACCGATGCCAAGACCTGATTATTGCGAGTGCTTTACTAAACTCTTGCGTCACAAGCTTGAATTTGTATCTTAGGTTATTAGTAACTTGTATCGTTAGAGTCAATCTTGAGATTGTATACCTACTCGCATCCGATCAATTTTTTTCGATCTGGCAAATCAATGGTGTGCCACGTTTCGTTACAAATCAGTAAGTCAAACTCCTCTTCCATGGCTTTAGCACACTATTTCCAATGTACCGGTGTGATTAAATCGTTGTATGGTGTAGGTTCGTTTTTTACTGCAATGTGGATATCGTGGTATCTCCGTGGTGGCATACCGAGATTTGGTCCTTTCGAGCGTCTTAGCTTTGCACTTTCACTACTCAACATCTGATCATCTGAAAACCTCATCATCTAATGAAACTTTATATTTAGACTTTTCTATCCTTTTGTTTGATTCTATGATGGGCACATCATTTTAATAAGCTTTGCATCTCGCGGGACAAAAACGATCCTTTTTGATGGTACAAAACAATGATATTCCTTTGATAATGTCGTGGTTCATCAATATCACTTCAATTGCCTCCATATCGAGCTTTCGTCGCTTCTCATTCTGCACCTCCACGAGACATTTTATCCCGTCACCCTTCAAATTCGTATAGGTTGACTTTTCGTTCAAACCAATGCTCGTACGGGGCCCTGACCAGGTCCTTCCACGACACACGCATCAAATCTTATAACTTTTACTAACTTTGTTGCTTCTACCTTAGACCTACGGAAACAAATGTATGTGGTATATACCGTCTTCTCAAAAGCTTTTGATTCTGTTCACATAATTCTTCTTGCAAAGCTTCGAAGTTATGGGGTGTCGGGTTCTCTTTTGTCTTGGTTTTCATCCTATGTTTCTAGTCGTTCTTGTGCTGTATCTGTGCAATCGTCTACATCTTCCCTTTTATGTCCGCTTTCCGGTGTTCCTCAGGGCTCCATTCTCGATCCTTTATTATTCTTAGTCTTTATAAATGATGTTCCTTCCTTTATTCGCTCTACTTGCCTCTTGTTTGCTGATGACTTCAAGATTATCAAAGTAATTGAATCTACCAACGACTGCCTCCAACTCCAAAACGATTTTTGTCCTCTGTGCTCTAAAAATGCACTTACTTTGAAAATATCCAAATGTCATCAAATGTCCTATACGTATAAAATGTCACCCTTAATATATTCCTATACTCTGTACGGATCTCCATTACGGCTGTTGATAATTTTAAGGATCTTGGTGTGTACTTTGATCCAAAGCTCAAATTTGGACTGCACATTACCTATATAACCGCCAAGGCCTTTCGTCTGTCCGGTTTCATTCTTAGATGCTCTTCTTCGTTTACTAGCATCATTACTTCTTTCCGTATGTTTTATCACTTGCTCGTAGCATCCTAGTGTATTGTTGTTAAGTGCGGTCTCCCCGTCATAAATATCTCAGTGAGGCAATGGAATACGCTCAGCGTAGGTTTACTCGCACACTCTTGTTTAAATTCAACATCCCTTACTGTGGTTAAAGTGATAGTCTTTCCTTATTTTAAATTCCTTCAGTAGATTCCCGACGAGTGCTACTTGACGAGTACTTGCTTTTCAAGCTACTCCGTTGCCTTATGCTCTCTGATCTTGGTTATATGCTGTGTATACGTAACGTCAATCGATCAGATAGATCTCAATTAATGTTTTCTCTTCCCTTCGCGTGATCTGAAGTTTATTTTAACTTGCCGCTAGTGCATATCCCCAGGAAGCACAACGATCTTCAGCTTGGTCCTTTTCCACTAACGTTCTCTCAATTTAAGTCGCAAATTAAAGCTATAATTCTTAAAGCTCCTTATAATGTTTGATTTTAATTATATATTTTTTTACCGTTTTTGCACTTTCCTCCATGTTAACCTGTATATTGGCTTTAATTTGTTGAAGTTTCAAATATGTATTTATCCCATATTTTCAATTATTTGTTCGTTTTCTTTCATTTTTTAAATCATTTTTTGGCTTTATCTAATATTTTTATTATTGTAATTGGGCAGAGGCCTGTTAAAATAAATTTTAAATAAATAAATCTGTCTAGAAATTATTCTCCAAATGGACCTTTGGGCCATTTCGATGAATTTACGATTTATTCTCAAGGCGACTCTATTCTTTTCAGGTGAGCTTGGCACCGTTCGTTAAATCCTGATGCCTTTCTTCTCTAGGAACTTCATAAACTCTGTGTCATATGCTCACCCGACGATTAATACAGAAAGCTATGATATCGAATTCGAACTGATTTTTCGTCATATGGTAAAATTCCTTAGAATTGACCCGACATCTAGCAGAAATGACTCGTCAATCTCTTTGATGGCCCATTTTCTCTGATGATCACGAGCTGATCTCCTTCGGTTTTATGTTTTTGAACGGGTGTCGAAAAACCTTCATAGGTTTCCTGCGAAATATGCAGGATTATGTGAGATTCGTGCTCAATAGAAAACATCACCGCTTTCGCATTACTACGACTCGGCTGTGCCACTTGCATCTATCAGGTGCCTCCACGACTACTTTCGTTCTGTCAGAAGGAGTCTGCAAGGCAACCCTCTTCTCTTTTCCGTCGCAATACCATATCTACGTATACTGAAACACGTATCCAAGCGTCTTCTGAATGCTGCATCGCCTCCACAATCGTCTCCGGCAGCGCAGGGCCGATTGCGGACAAGAGAGTTTCCCGTTCTTTTCTGAAGCGGAGGCACTTGAAGAAAGTGTGCAATGCACCATCAATTCCTCTGATGCAGTATTTGCAGTATTCTGTGCAGACTTTAACCATTCTTTGAAGGCATTTCCTAAAGTAGCCATGACCTGGTATAAATTGGCTCAGGTAGAAATTTATTTCACCGTGGTCACGACTAAGCCAAGGTTATATGGCGCGGATCAGCCTATTTGTTCTTTCTCCCGGTGTACTCATAGCCCAGTGTTCCTCCCAAAGCTCAAGCGTTCACGCTCGTACTTGAGCGACTGCTACCTATCCTCCCACTTCTGAGCTATTATTTCGCTCGTACGCAATAAATCGACTGGGATTACCCCTGCTATGACCAAGGATTTTTCCAGATATCTTACGGTAGCTGCTTGCGATTCGTAGCGCCGCTCTGCGTTGAATGCTTATCATCTTAGCTCGATACTTTGCAAATTTTAAGGCAGTGGTCTATAACTCTGCACCATACAGCAGCGTTGAAAGAGCCGCCGTCATAAACAGTTGCGTTTACTCACACTAATACCGCGAACGTTCGCCATGAGTCTGCTCAACGAGATTAGTCTCCAATGCCCTATCGCATGCTTTTCGGATGTGCTCCCCATATGTCAGCTTGGGGTCAAGAGTCACTCCGAGATACTTCGCAGATTTTTTAGTCTCGACTACTTCAACTCTTCTTACTACTTGATTAAATTTGAGCAGAGCAAAATGGGTCTTTCTCGAGGTAATGGCAGCTGGTAGATCATCAGCGTAACTTACTAACAGCACATCTTCTGGCATTTCAAGGTGCAGGAAATCATCGTATGCTGCATTTCACAGATCTGGTCCGGAAGTAATATTTTTCCGCAAAATTCCCTACTTCGTCTCTTATATAAGGCGAGGCTGTTTCAGATAGTCTCGAACCCTGGCTAATCCTCAAATATCTACCCAACTTGCTGAATTAAAGGCGATAAACACGTTCGGTATGGATTGATGGCTTGCAGCCTCGGCGCGCTCTACTGTACCGATTACTTCGTGGATGGCTTTTATTGTTGAGTGGCTACTGCAGAGCTCTTGTTGATTCTTCGAAAGGCCATCGGCTCTTCGTATTGCTACCTGTAGTCGTTGTTTCAATAGTCCTTCCAGGAGTTTCACCGCCGGATCACGCAAATAAAGAGGTCTGTGCGTAGATGGTTCGTTAGGATCTCCCTTTCCAATTGGGATCAAAGCAAGTCTCTTTCCAGCGTGATGGAAAGACACCCGCCAACAAACACGCATTACGCATTCGCTAGCCTTACTCGACCCGCGCTGCCCTCACCAGCAAAGCTACCGGCGAGCGACTCGAAAAGCTTCCTCCATCTAACTTGGAAATATTCCAGCCAAGTATTTTTCGATTGGGTTTGTGAGCTTTGGTTTTCCTCTGATAACCAGAAGATGATGTAGTTATGATCGCCTTCACAGTACTCTTCCATAACCCTCGAGTCCCTCGTCAGCCCTGACAATGCTTTCGAAACGAGAGTTGTCAGGTATAGACTCGCCGAACCCAGGTCTGCAATACGTAGGTGTTGAGCCCCTATTCAGTACAGGTATGTTTAAGCTATCGAAAATCTCCATAATTAATCAATTAAAGCTCTCTCGTTGAAGTCGTCAATACTGTTCCGTAATGATGCTTTTCGCCCTGCTAATGTTTATCTTTTTCTAGTAAAACCCCATCATAGCTCCTAGGTAGAAAATTTAGTAATGTTACACAAATTCGGGGTCGACTTCCCGGGAACTAGCAGCTTTTGGCGCATTTCAGCCACAATGTTGGCATGTGCTTGGATATACCATATTGACCTCGGGATGAAAAAATAAATGAATGGTAAACTTGGATTTAAGCTACGTGAATGCATTCTTTGTTGAAAAGAAAAAAAACAAAGCGTGTTACTTATTCTAACAAAATTAATTCCGTGTCAAATGTGAAAATTAACATTTAGTTAGTTGGGGGCTTCGGTTGAATTTTAAATTGGAATTATATCTTACAACGATTATGTATGATTTGGTTTACTTTCTCTTTATTTTACTATGTCTGTGAACAGAAGAATAAATTACTTTTTAATTATTTAATTCAGGTAGCAAAATATTTTACCTTTAATCGCTCTCCATTTTGGACATACATATTGTTAAATCAAATAAGTTAAATGTCTTGATCAGTTTTAAAATTTTAAAAATGCTTTCCGTTCAGTACGATGATCCTCAAAAGAAAAACTCTTCTTAGATCAGTTCTCGTGTTGGAAATTTCTGATAGTCACACAATCAGTGATGCCAACTTAGCTACATTGTAGCTAGATTTAGCTGCAAAAAGAACCTGTTTAGCTACAAAATGTTTCATTTAGCTATTGGCTACAAATTTAGCTCCTAATTTATAGATTATAAACAATTTAAATTTTTGCTTTGATTGCATTAATTTTCACGAGTTTATTAATATTTAAAACACTCAGTGCTTGAAAATAATCTCCTCAGATTTTAAGGTAATCGTTAATGCTTTGGGTAGTACAATAGTACTACTACTATCTACTATATCTTTCTGGACATAGAACAATAATAATCTTCTACGAACAGTTTTATTTCTTTTGTTCGGTGCGAAGAATAACCGAGATTTTTAACTCATTAGGAATAAACTAAAATAGGTAAGACAAACGAATTATGTTTAATAATAGAATACATATGATCTGCCTAAATTTGAAGACAAGAGCCGAAAAATTCAGGCGTAGACATAAAGTAGCAATAAAACGTAGACAAGGTGCTCGCACAAAACCCTAGAAGACATTAGGAATCGTGCTCAGTAGTAAAACCAAGCGTTAGAATTGTGCTAGCTATGTTTTTTTTTTTTTTTTTTCATTTTATAGAGTTTTTCAACACAGCGAATAATAAAGACTATATTTTCTCCGTTGGGAGGAGCACCTGAAAAAAAAAACATCGGCAACAAATCAAATCTACAAAGTGAATTTTCGTTGTGAACCGTTGCACATTAAGATCAATGGACTGTTTGAGTGAGATGTGTAAGAAACTGGCAGTTGAGTACAAAAGTTGGAGCAAGTGCAGGATTCATCGATCAAAAGCAGCGCCATAGTGAAAAACGTTATGTTTCTTTACTTCAATTCGGATTTAAAGGCAGATATTGATAACACTATTTCTAGTATTTTAATTGACGAGTCTAAGGACATTTTAGTGATATTCAGCAAAAAATTATTACAATTTACTTGGCTTTCATTGAGCTAGAAAGTGGAACTGCTGAAAGTGTTACTACAGCCATAAACGCGTGCTTAAAAAACTACAACCTAAATATTACAAATATAACAGACAACGCAAGTGTTATGGTCGAAGTCAATAACGGTGTATTTCAAAAATTAAATCGCCAAAATATTTTTTACTAATGTTCGAAGAACAATAGTATTCAACTTGTTTCGCCGAAAATTCATATTTCTTTATATATATATATATATATATATATATATATATATATATATATATATATATATATATATATATATATATATATATATATATATATATATGTTTCGCCGAAAATTCATATTTATATATATTTATATATATATATATATATATATATATATATATATATATATATATATATATATATATATATATATATATATATATATATATATATATATATATATATTTATATATATTTATATATATATATATATATATATATATATATATATATATATATATATGTATATATATATATATATATATATATACAACATTTTGGCGGCGGCGAGCGTTTTAATGAATTTTGAGGAACTCCTATATTTCCAAGCAGTGTAAATTTTTGTTAAAAAAAAATATTGGGAATGAAAACTAATTATGTTTAAAGCTTGTCTATGATAAAGAATTGGAAATTTTGAGCCATGTGTGGGTGCAGGGTGCCTAAAAGTAGGCAAGGATTTTTTTTCAAATTTTGATTTGTCATTACTTGTAAGAAAAACAATGGATCATCATGACAATTACAGAGCATATTGATGTTGACTAAAATTTGGCACATATAAATTTTCAGCATAAAGCGGGTAACTCTGTAGCTGTGACAGGCTGCTGCAAAAAAAATCCTTCAAATCATTGACCTTCCTGAAAAATTTTTGATTTTTGACAAAAATTTCAAATTTTTTGATAAATTTTATCCTTTGTCCTTCATCTCAAGATAAAATTTTCATAATTCCGATTTGCATAAGAACGGTAACCCATCACCAAATTACCTCTATTTTCAGCACTCGAAAGTTCTGTTCACGAGAACTGACGACCGGATAATCCGATCATAATGAAATTTACAGGATATGTTGGTATTAGCTAGGACCAGGTCTGATAGAAGTGATTTTGAAATGCGGGCAACCCTGTGGCAGCGGTACCATCTTGAAAAACAACTGAGAAAAAAAAACATCTTTTTGGCCTATAACTTCCGATTCAGCCATCAGATTTTAACAAAATTTACACAATACTTGGATGTTACTTTATGTAACATTTGGTGAAAATTTGGTTGAAAAATTAGTATAGGGCTGGCAGCTGTGGTGATTTTTGTCTCATAAATCTTGCAAATTTGCTCAGCAAAATAAAGCTTTTTTCCCTATAACTTCCGGTCCAGTGTAGAAATCAAAACGAAGTTCATGCAGTAAATGGACCTTAATGTGAAGTAAATGTCGTAGGAATTTCGTACAAAAATCATGAAAGGGCTGCCAGCTGTGACCATTTTTGTAATTTTGTGGAATTTCTTTACTGAGCGATTATGTCATTAGATTTGCAATTGAGAATGATCCTGCAATGAAAATTAACAACAAATATTAACGCTTTAAAAATTTGAAAAGTTTTGAGGGTGGTAATCCTAAAATTCTTTTCACCCGTATACCTTCCAGCGCAGTGATTCAATCGAAACGAAATTTACTGGTTGGGTTTAACTTAACGTGAAGCAGATTTGGTATGTATTTTGCTTTGCTGCTGACACAGGCTAACCAGCATTAGCCATTTCCGTAAATATTGCACCAACAGATGCTTCAAATTACGTTCTCATATGCAAAGCATTTGCACTAAAATTAAGGAATCAATTTTTAAATTTTCCGAGTTTTGAACATTTTTCAGATGGCAGCCTAAAACAACGTTTAACCGCTGAAACTTTCGATGAAATCCTGCGATGAGAACGAAATTCAATGGATAAGTTGATTTTTTTCGTTCGGAAAGTGTTACCAGCACTGAACATTTTCATCATTTGTGTTATAGTTGAGTTTTGTTGCTTTGGATAAGGAATGGTTCATATAATTCTACAAAACAGTGTATTACGTCTTTCCACACTTTTTTGTCACTCAAAGACAATTTCTTCGAAAATTAGTTTTCTAGCGGTTCAGGTGCGCTAGAGTTTTTTTAATATTAATAAGATGTGTTTTTCATTCCGTTCAGCTTTCAGTTTCTGCAACTGCAGGATCGTTTCTTCTCCAAACGTTAGAGTTTTTACTTGCGAAATTTATAGTTGGTTCTCTAAATTTCTTTGAAGATGATACGGAGTGCATAAACGATGTGGTTGTCAATAAAGGGATCAGTATCAAGGATCATTAGCCAATAGTTAGGGTTAAAAACCCACTTCAGTATAGTCCAAACATCAGAAGAATGTTATTTAGCAAAAATGATTTACAAGGAGCATAACAATTACAAAACGTTTTATATCTCCTATTTCTTCAACCCATTTTAAAGGATGCTTCTATCATGAATAAAAAAATAGAAAGTAATTCTGTTGAAGTCACTAAGCTCTTTAAAAATTTTTATACTATTTTATACTGTTAAATTAATCAACTGCTCATTATCCGATGTACATCCAATATTTTTCCATATGAATAATAAACATTAGCTTTATAAACCTGTTTTCAAGAACCTTGAGTTTTATGTTGTTGGAGCTAGCTACACTTTTTGGCTACAATGGGAACTTTTTAGCTATTTTTAGCTATGGTTTTCCTAAATTCTGGCTACAACAGCTGGAAAAAAGTTGGCAGCACTGCACACAATGGGTTCAAAACATATTCTCGCATTAAAAAGAGAATAACTTCGAAATTGACTGATGAAACTCTCTGGCGGGGAATGTGATTATATGCAGTCATCAGATGATAAAAACAATAGTTAGAAAGAAGCGTGAAAAAGCACGTACTCCTACAACCGCTGCGTGCTCGCAACTACATTCTACATTCGATACACAGTTGTTTAGATGCATCTAGTTCATAACAAGTGTATTATTTAGATTGGCTTTTAATAATTTTCCAAAGCTTTTTGATTTCATTTAGTTCTATTTGATTGCATTTGTTATCAGAACAGAAGGCATGGTATAGTATACAATGGGCGAGAAATGTGAAAATTAAAGTTGTCAAGATGCAGTAATAACGATATGACATAATTAACTCAACATGCAGCACCAGAAATATTTGAAAATAATTAATTAAAATTGGAATTCATTTGATAAGAGTGTTGAAAACCGTTTAAATTAGAATTAAATATTGTAGCTGTGTAAAATAAATTTGATCATGGCAGACATTGAACATTTATGAGTACACTATTTATTAATGAAATGTCAACAATAAAACTATAAGGCTGGTTGTGAATTTATCAATTTTCTCTAAATTCTGAAAATTCCTACAAATATTTTTGAAAGAACCACAAAATTATAAAAAATAATAAACAGTTACCTTTGGTAAAGTTCGATTATTTCTTCCAGATACATTATTTTCTACTATTGATCAATTGACCGTTATTGTGATACCCGATTTCTTAGAATAATGTCACAGAATTAATAAAATTGCACTGAAAACATCATCAGGAAGTTAATACTGATAATAAACCTAGCATTTTCAATCTGTAGTTAAAAATATGAAAAATATAGTAAAATGACAAATGAAAATAATATGCGATCACAAACACATGACATGACCTTACCAAATAAGCTAGATTCAAAGCCTTATCTGGGTATGATAACTACCACCAGGCCAAATGACAAGAAAACATCTACCGTATACCGGTGCTGTCTCATAAACGATGGCGAAAAATTAACCCAAATAAAATTTAATGAGTTTTTTGACACGAACAAAATACGAAACTTGTTTACTTACTAGAGCGATAATGCCAGATTGGTACAATATTTACAACTTTGAAATTAATAAAATGGTTTCATTATTTTTGAACCAAGCAAGTGAGCCACATACAATGGAATATTCGAAAAATAGAATATGCTCTTCCTTTCGACTCTAAAATACGGGTCAATTGAGTATAGCTCGAACTCCACCATCTTGTCTGATTATCTTAATAGCCGATTTGAATATGTAGGTCGTTATGACGAACAATAATTGGACGAAAGTTAAATTTAGAAATAAATAGGACTAGTTTCTCCATAACGATTTTTGTTGCTTTGTAAAATTTTCAAGTCATTGTGATTAAAGCAAGTTCATTTTCAAGTTATTTTGACTATAGCACGCACAATATATTAGATAACTAAATTACGACAAGTGTAAAATATGGAAGCCTGTTGGTAAGCACCGAAGCCAGAAAAGCTTGTCTGATTTTCAAATTGCAGACAAATGTCTATATTGTTAGCGAATTATGTAGGTACCATCCGCCATACGTTTATTTTAAAATGATTTTACTCGATTCAATTAGATAGCAGTCATAACAATTGTAAACTTATTTCAATACAATGGTCCGCTGTTCTTATTGCATGGAAATCATGTGATGCACATGTGCTGTTTTTGGAGTTTGGTTTGCAGGTGAATTTTCTGTGGGTGGAATAAATATGTGCGGTATTTATTTGCTTTATGACAAATTGAGTTAAAGATTCATATTAAATTGTCCATAATTAATATGATTTTTACTTGAAGTGATATAAGTGACTTTTAAAATTAATTCATAAGCGGGTGAAAGCATTATGTGGTTTCACTACTTATAGCGAGTTTTTTTGCAAGCACTCTAAGCACACTCGAGCACCTACCAGTCATGTGGGCGAACCATGGCTAAATTCAGAACTTGACATACATACTATATGTATACTAGGCGGTCCATTGGCGAACAGGAAATCGAGGGTAAGGTGGTTCATTATTAAAATCGAAAAAATATATATCTGAAGACTCTACGAATGAGAAAAGCAACTGTAGTTACAAGATGGAAGGAACCAAGCTTCTAATTGTCAAACTAGTAATCAGTTCATAATTTTGTAGTAGATATATGAAATTGCCTTTTTATGCATGGGAAACAAAAAAGTCTCATTCGTTTGCATTTTCTGCTCTGATGCTGCTTTTGGGGCGCATTAGGAGGCTCATTTTAAAGAAGTCACATAGGAGGCTACTGCTTCTGTTGTGGTGATTATTTTGAAGACAATGCTCTCCAAAGGGTGTGAACGTATTTTTAACAGTGTAATTTTGGGTAGCAGGACAGACTAACTGGAAAATATACATAGTCTCAATGCCACTGTGACAGTCGCGATGACACCAATATATCAATGTAATTACCCCAATAAATCAATGTAATGACACCAATAGTTCATTGTAATGTATAGTTTTTCTAGAAGATAAGGAGAGTAAATGGCGCGCTATCGAAGTAAGATGCTTGGAGTTCGAGTGGCTGTCAATCGGATAGACAGCCAAAAGACACACATAGGCATAATAGACACCCGCTGTTACATCGCGGATACAATTTCGTTTGATCATTGCACTCTGGGAATGAATTGGTGTCTTTGATGAACTGTACAATATCCTTTAAGGGGTTGACCCCCATTTGTACCGCAATAAAATATGTCATTTTCATGAATTTATTTTGACAAAACTACGAAATGTTTTTAAACGACTGTTATATTTTCTTAAAGTACATACTTTGAACACCTTTCAGTAATTTTTTTATTGAAAAATATTACATGATTTAATTACAAATGGCCGTCAAAACAATGCAATTTTAATTTTCACCTTTTGCGGTGACCAAAACTGTGTCGAAGTGGATCATCTGATACAAAAAATAGCGATGGACTTAGTCAAATAACAGTATAAACTAGTGTTTGATCGAAGGATTTAAAACAATATCCATTTTTCACAAAATGGCGGACAGTCAAAGTTAATATTTCGATTTTTACTTAAAAAAATGGTCGTCTTTTGGCTATAAAACGACCATTTTTTATTAAAAAAAATCGAACGATCAAACACTACATTTTTATGTATTAAATAAGCCTGCTAAGTTTCAAAAATATCGGTTCAGTAGTTTTCGAGTAATTTTGGTCACCGACTTCAAAGATGTCATTTCGAGAAAAACGCGTTTATAAGCAACAGTTGTATAAGCAACAGTTTCTTCTCTTTCAACGCTCATATCTCGGCTAATTATGTTTGGATCGACTTGAAATTTGAAGGACGTATTCTTAGATAGTTATACTTAAAAAAAATGCGACAAAAAAACAAACGAAAAACTTCAAAGTTACAAGTGGGGGTAACCCCTTAAGCCAACAAGGGATAGATCAGACAAATCTGAGAGGAAGGGCGATCCGAGTGAGACAATTTTCCTCGCCAGAACCAGACACTGGCACATGATATGGAGAGCGGACTCCTCTATATCCTCTGAGCGACAGCTCCGAAAGAAATCGTTTATCACTACACCCAACCGCCCCATATGCCGCCCTATGAGGCAGTATTCCGCGAGAATGGCCACTACACAGCGAAGCGCACTACGGGTTAAAATTAATAACAACCTGGTTCAACTTTAACCATGGAAGTTTGGAGCTATTTTACGATCGTACAGGATGATTCTTCAGACCACGACTTCTTAGCGTCCTCAAGGCCTTTTTCTTTGATCACTAATCTGAACGATGACAACGGGGTACTTATGAAGAGAGAGCATGAGACATTCGGCAGCCTGGTGCCAAGCCTTGAGAGTTCATCGACTACACAGTTGCAAAACCCGTATGTTCAGCTATCGGTTAAGCCATCGGTGTAAACATGAATAAGCTCATTTTAGAGGGTAACACCATCATTTGATTCACCCCTACCAGGAAAGTGAGTTGAAACTCGAAACACAGTAGAGTATCCGGAGTTCTGTATTCAAATTCCGCTGGAACTTTTTCAGATAAGATTCTAGCAAGGCCCAGCTCAGTGCTAGTCCATACCAAAATACAATGAAATCTCACCGCAGCTTGCATTAGCTTGCTGTAAGATTATTAGACTGGTTGGCAATCAATTAAAAACACGAAAAGTGATTTAGAAGAAGCAGTTGCCTGTCACTAGAACTGCGGCCGATCTCCGAACTTTTTGTAAAATCCGTTAGTAGGTTGACACCTCGTCGCAAGTGAGCAATCCCAAGCGAAGGTGATACTACTCTGTACTCGAGGAGATGTCCAATAAAAGCTGAGTCAAGAATCGCATCAAACCTTATGTTAAAATCCCCCTCTTTAAAAGCGGGTGATTTGTCAATTTGCTCAGTAAGAACATGAAGAGCAGTTTAAACTGACTTACCTTTTTTTGTAAGCATGCTGTGGCTGCGAGATTAGTGGGATCAATTGACTTTTTGATATGGCAATGAACCCTTTCCAGAATCTTTATCAAATTTAGACATGTTCGACATAGTTTTAAGACATATTTGACCATAGTTTTTAAATTAGTTGGTATTTGAATAAATTCCCGCTAAAAGGACTAAAAAAAGTTCCACTCAAAGAAAATCAATTTAAAAAAAACTATGGCGCATTAGAACCGCTAGAAACACTAATGTTCGAAGAACAGTAGAGGATTTGTGCAGATTTTGAGTGTATATTCTGCCACTAGCTACTTAAGGCCACTACCACTAGCTACTTCTCCCACTTTTTACACATTTGAATAATTATAATAGACCCTTTTCCAATTTAATTTCGATGACTTCATCGAAAGTTACAGCGATAGAAAACTATTTGGGGTTGCCATCCGAAAAATGTCCAGACCGTAGGAAATTTAAACATAGTTGACTTATTTTCATTGCAAATGTTCGCGACGTGAATATTTAATGTAAACATATATTGGTCCGAAAATAAGAAAAACGACTCGTGCTGGCGACTCTTTGCTAACACCGAGCCAAAAATATATCACATCTGCCTCACGTTGAAGTCAGCCTATACTGCGAATTTTGTATTGACCCGATGACTGCGTTAGATACATAGGGATACAAAGAATTTTAGGGCTACTACTCACAAAAGTTTTCAAATTTTGTAGATCTTAATATGTGTCGTTTATTTTCACTACAAGATCACTACGATTTGAAAATTTTATGACAAAATCGCTTACTAAAGATATGCCGAAAAAATACAAAATCAACCATAGCTAGCAACCCTATCATTGTTTTTCCAACTAGATTTTTACTAAATATTGTCTACAACAAGTTTAATTTGCCATATGAATTTCGTTATAATTCCATGACTGAGCGTATTTTCAAAATTTTAGACACTAAAATTACCATAGCTGGCAGTTCCAACCTAATTTCTCAACCAAATTTCTACCAAACGTGGCTCAGAGGTAGATTCAGGTACTGTGTGAGTTTCGTCAAAATCTGGTAACTGAATCAGAATTTATAGGGCCAAAAGCAGTTATTTTTTCTTTAAGTGATTGGCACAGAATGGCCCACATTTCAAAATTGCTTCTATCAGACCTGGTCCTACTTAAGGCCAATAAGTTCTGTAAATAGTATTTTCAAAAGTTTTACTTTGACTGTGTAGACAAAGCATAAGATTAGTATATGAGTGGCTTTTCTTCTTAAAAGCGAAAATCTTCCAGGAGAGTTTTCACTTTCAGCGCCTATCATAGGTACAGGGTTACTCCACGTTTATACAAAGCTACGTAAGTACCCAATTTAGTAACATCAATATGTTCTGTAAGTTTTATAATGATTCAATACCATTGTCAAAAGTTATCGCAATTCAAAAAATTTCAAATCTTCCCGACCTCATGTTAAACACCTAGCGCACGCTGCGTGCGGCACGCACAGCGTTAAAAATTACCAAAACCTTATCAAATCTTTTTTACGAACACGTTCGAAATTCATTTCGCCAATTTATTTTTTTGGAAAACCATTTTTTGATAGAATAATAGGCATATCTAAAATATCACTAAATGGTTAGAGATAATTAACATTTGGTAAGACCTGGATTTAGTCTGCATATACATCAATGTATCCTGAAAACTTCAGCTTAATCGGATGGCGCGCTCCCGAGAAATAGTCACTGAATTTTTTTGATGATATATATATATATATATATATATATATATATATATATATATATATATATATATATATATATATATATATATATATACATATATAAATATAAATATATATATATATATATATATATATATATATATATATATATATATATATATATATATATATATACACATACGGAAATATGAATGTTTGGCCAAATCAACTTTAATACTAATGTTCTTCGAACATTAGTAAAAATACACTAAACTGTCTCAGGTGAAGACTAGTCAAAGCAGACCTATCAACGATTTATTGGCTTATCAGACCCCTTACTTTTATAAGTGTTTAGCTTTCTAAAGAAAATTTGTCAGAATTAACAACTCTAGATATGAACAAATTTCGTTACCGTTACGTTTACGTATATGATATGCAAAAGTACCCAAGCGGTAATATGACAATGCACGCATTTCATACAACACTTTTTGCAAGCGGTAGATATTTTTCCCTAAAGTAAAAAAATTTACTTTTTTTGTATCGCAATTATAAAAGTCGTCTCGTACCTTATAAAGCTTCTGAAAAAAGGATTAATTTCTTTTCGGCTGAAAGTTATTATCGTTAGTCGGAATATTTGCTAGTAGTCATTCAAATCGATTGCCTGGTGTGATTTGAATAAGGTAGGTAAGTACGAATAGCAATCCACCCGACACGAAAAGGTAGGTAGGTAGGAATAGCAATCCACCCGACACCAAAAGAATGCTATGATGCTTCGACAAGGCAGGTTTTAAATAAAAACAATCTGCGAGCTTAACTGATGTGAATGCTTCACGGCAAGCGATGACGATGAAATAACGGGTACCATAACTACTACCATACGCCAATACCGTGCCACCAATTCTACATCGTGACCAAATATATAATCATTCGATAGCTGAAATAATTGCTGCAAAATGGTCCTTGCCTCAAACTACGCGAAGCACACCTTCGATCTTTAAGTGCAATTCAAATCAAAGGCCTTTACATTTCTGCACTGGGGTAATTTCCAAA
Source organism: Nemotelus pantherinus (assembly GCA_963978885.1). Lineage (NCBI taxonomy): Eukaryota > Metazoa > Arthropoda > Insecta > Diptera > Stratiomyidae > Nemotelus > Nemotelus pantherinus. The sequence continues at coordinate 96,666,378 of OZ022263.1, read as the reverse complement.
GTAGTCGCTAAACTTGACATCTCTAAATGTGCTGAACCTGATGAAATTACACCCATAGCTATGAAGCGCTGCGATTTTTCCTTACCTAAAACTCTGCGCAAACTATTCCACTTGGCTTATTAAAAGATTCCATCATAAAGGAAACTTGTTCACGTGCAGCCCATCCCTAAAAAAGGAGGCATGTGATACTTCTCAATATCTTAATATCGATCAATTGCTCTAACTTCGAATCCCAATTAATGATCTATTGATCTATAAGCCACTCATATCGTCTTGACTGCAATCTAATAAAATGGATTGAAATTTTTCTCGACATCCGCTCACTTCGAGTCGTCTTTAATGGAGCTAATATACTATACATTCTCCAACTTTCTTTCAATCCAATCTATAGTTTTGCTGCTTTTTTGATTTGATGGCTGACTCCCACAGAATTGCTACTACCATCAATCGAGATGATATATTTGAATCATTCAACACTGACATTCTATCAATAGTTGCAAACCGAATCATGTTGCCGAAAAATTTAATGCTGTCTAACAGCTAATAAACTTTGTACTCCCTCCACTTTTGTAATAATTTTTGTCCAATGTGTAATTATTCCTGACTTGTCCTCGCTAAATACGTTGACTATTAACATTAGTTAGCTTAAGGTCTGTTCCCGTACTTTTAGTCACTGAATTTTCCTGAAAATTGAAAATTCATGAAAGTACGGGAACGCTCTCATTGCATTTCCTGAAAATTGACAACCAAAAGTGTTAGTTTTCGGTTTTTGGAAGAACAATAGTAATTATAAAGTCATCTTAAGCGGTGATAAATTATCGCCACAAATATATTCGACCTTCATAGCAACATTATGCAAAAATATGCTGCTTGCCGCGCACATTTTAAAATATTTACCCTCGCCCCACCGTTTGACACTTTTCACTATTTCCGTTTTCAGTAAAACCGATTAGGAGAACGGCTTCATTGCAATTAATCGCGATTAATCGCAATTAACCGTAGTACGGGAACATACCTTTAACTGGACCAACCACATTTTCAGTGTTGCGAAAAATACAACGAACTGTTTGAGCTACATAAAAAGGAGTAAGAAATACTTTACATCTGACCTAGCACAGATCTGAGATGCCCGCATTCGACCAAGACTCGAATAAAATTGTCATATTTGGGAAAACACAGGTCGCACTGCACTATCTGCGTTAGACGAAGTGCAAAGGAAAGTTTTCAAGTTTATTGGTGATGAATCTACCATCTGCTGCCTTTTTCTCCTACATCGCTACTTTAACAGTCGTTGTTCTAATGAAATACTTGGCATTATTGCTGAAGCAGATATCCCTGTGCGCATCACGCGGCGTTCTAGATACGCCTATACTAATGTGAGGGGCATATATTCTATGAGTCCTTCTTACCAAGAACAACACGAATAACAGTCTTTCATCAACTGTCTTTCCCTACGGTTAAAAATGTTTAAGCGGAACGTACACAATTATCTCCTACACACTTAATCCTTGCCACTTCTTATACTCTAATTTTCCTTTTGAAAAGGCTGTGCATTGGCATCCTAGGGTTACTCCCTGAGCTCTGAGATCTTTGTAAAAAACCTGTACGAAACAAATTTAGTCCTTTGTATGGCGCAGGATAGTGAAAATTTCCAATCATATTCAAAACTTCAGATTTCCAGTTAAATTTTGCACCTTTGTCTACTGAATCTATATACTGCCCTGATTCGCATAAACGTTCTATCTTCATTTTTGTCATTTTTGAGTTATCAACGGATTCAAAAACTGCATACTCTATTACATCGTTCTGCAAAATTTGAAAGACCTATCTTTTGAGAAAGTATGTTAAAATCAATATTGAAAAACGTACTCTCCATATATCAAAACACAAATCATTGAATATCTCGAAAGTAACTAAAATGTAGATAGAACGTTTATGCGAATCAGGGCAGTATAGGTATTACATATTCTGAAAGTTTTATTCAATAGAGCTGTGATGGAACATCCACATACTGCTATAATTGGTACATCAATCAATGTTATCGACATCTCTCTTTTCAACTAAAAAATAATTTCATTGACCAGCAATTAAATTTACAAATCACTTTTCCTCTTTCATATAAGGATGCTTAAGTTATTTGACGTCGGTAAAAGTAACTTCCTCAATCATATCATAAAATTCTTTATATTTCATCTCTTTCCTCTTTATTTGAACGCTAATTTATCCATAATTACTACAGGTGATGAGCCTTAAAATTCACCGAGGCTCAAATAAAATACCATGTTGTTTGCTCAGCTTTTTGAGTATAAAGAGCTTATGTACATTTTTAATAACTGCTTCTGAAGAACAATGAACGCCAAATGTAAATATCAATGGAAGCTATTGAATAATGTGCTACCTCAAAAAAACTGGAAGGCTTATTTTTTCTTCAGAAGCTAGATGTATGGTTGAAAAACAACTCCTGACTCGTCGGATTATCTGGGCAGCATAACTACTTAATAGCACGTTCACACTGGCGCTAAATCAGGCGATTTCGATCAGCTGATCGCTTTAGAGCTAAGGTTAAAAGTATAACATTATTTTTTTATTAAAACTTTTATCATCTGAAAGTTTATATTGGCTTTCTAAATGAATTAAATTAGAATTTTGAAATCTACTTTTGGTGTTGCTGGTGGTCTAAACTCTTCAATTATGTAACAGGTTAGTAATTTGGTTCTCTATACTTATTAATAAAATCAAGCTACGTAGAATAACGAAAAATCTAAAACAGTTGCTTCCATCTCGTATATAAATCCGTGATAAGAGGGCTTTATCGTCAAACTTATTTTAAAAAATCATATTGTTTTATTTCTATAGCAAATAAATCATCTTGGTTAGTCTTCAAAAAGACTAGCTTATTTTAGCTGCTATTTTTAATTTAAATCATATATCTTCTACCTACCGTTTCTGTACCCGATAACGAAGTGATAATTTTCATCTCCCAGAAATGGATCATTCCCGGCTCTAAAGGTTTTTCGCCTCTAATAATTGAAGTTCCTTGACTATATGTTGGGTGGAATGTGATATTAGGCCCACTAATATAACACTCTGGATCAGCGGAATCTTTATCCCAGAGCCATTCCAATGGATGTCCTTCATTTTCGCCACACTTGCATTTAATATATTCATGAATATTCCCCTTGAAACCGAGCATTTCAGTACTACGCGGGAAAATACAATCACAGAAGGCTGGAGCACGGACACCCATAATAGATTCGGCTGATGAGAATAGGTCATTAGTAGTCTCGTGTCTACGTAGGATTTCGACCGCCATATTTGCTTTGAATAGTTTAAGTAAGTGTTGGTTCAAGCCTATTAAATTATTTGCCAAGAGTTTAAATTACTACTTTTAAACCTCGCTAATATTTAGAGGTCTAGTTACAATTAAACATATGCACAGTATATCACTTCACATAATTGCTTTCAATATTTGACTCCGCGATGCGTTTTAGGGCAAAATAAGCTTTGTTATTACAATTTATGAACACAAACAAATCTGGCTGGTTTGGCCCTGGTTATGCCGTAGCTAAAATAGCGCTGCCAAACTGGCGTTGCTATAGTAGTAGCGTTTACACCGTACAGCTTATTAACCAAAGCAAAAATGGCGTAATATCTGAAAGGAGCTCAATATAAGAACAAAAACACCCTTGCACCAAGGCTTCCAGATTGCGAATGTCACTCGAAACTAGAAATCCTATTTATGACTGTTCTAGTGTTTATACCAGTGCTACCTTCACACTTATAACCGCGCTAAATTTTAGCAGCGCTAAAGTAGCGTAGCCAAAATAGCAAGCTCTGCTAATTTAAAAGTGGTTTATACCGCTGCTAAATAAGCAGAGCTCACTAATTTAGCTACGGCATAAACGCACTCACTGAGGTTATTTTTATTTTGCTTCCTAGCAACAGCAGAAAGCTACCGCGTTGTACACTACAATTGATTCGTCAACAAACCAATTTCGAACAATCTTCAAGCGCGTGCTCATCGCCCCCAAGCTAGTCATAGAATGCCATACTTTCATATACGATTAATGCAATTTGAGCTAGAAATTATTGTAGAGTTGGCTAGATTACTTGCAGTGAAGTGGATTAATCGCTTGTGACAAACAACAGCTGGGTGAGTATGTGATACTTGATAGTGACAGTTTGGATTGTTGATGTTTTTTAATGCTACATAGTGTCATAAATATAAGAATAGTCAATGGCAAGAAATGTACAAAACAGGGTGGATCTATTAGATTTAACACTTTTTAGTGTTTATATATTCTTAAGATGAATGTTGAATTGGATTATTAATCTTGTCAAAAATATTTACTTTGACAGCTGTTTGACGCAGTCAGCTGGTTTTCTATTTCCGATTAGGACGGTGGTAAACTTTCAATACTCGATTGATCAAATTACTGGTACCGTATACAGCACACGTTTAGTCCGCGGACTATACACCGAATTCCACCTAATTTTTTTAGTCCACATGCTGTAAAAACTCAGTACTCGACCTAAATTTAGGTAAACTGACACATTTGTTTGTCAATTTTCAGGAAATCCAATGAGAGCGTTTTCGTACTTTTTATGAATATCCCCCACCAAATGATTCAGGAAAATTCAGTCAAATTCAGTGACTGCAAGGACGCGAACAGAAGGTCTGTTCCCGTACTTGAATCTATCATAATATATTAAAATAGATTCGCAGCAAGTCGTTTTCGTACTTTTGCTGCAAGCCAAATGCAAGCCAAATTTTGCAGCAAAAAGAAGCCAGCTGCCAAATTCTGTTACTGCTGCAGTTTGCTGAAGTACGGGAACAGACCTAGGCCTAATTTCGCGGAGTGGTTGGGTTTACAGCGGTTGGATCAAATGTGACCTGACCTATAGGAAGGCCATGCCTATAGCCATCTACAGCGCGGACTGAGTGAACTTAGTCCTAAATTTTGATCAGGTCGAATTTAGTCCTCGTTTATATGTGACAGCTGCCATTTAGTTAAATTTTAGTTCATACACTGTAATTATCTTTTATTTGTCTCTCAAACATGTTTATTCAAATGATTTTGAGTCAAACGGGAGGGGTGCAAGCTTAAATTCAACGTACATATACTATTAATAGTCGCGCAAATGTCAATGCCTAGGTCGGGTGTGTTTACAGTGATATAGTCCACGACCTATTTAAGTCAGGTCGCTTGAAATCGTGGACTGACCTATCGTTTGGGTTGGGTTACAGCAGCTGGATTAAATAATTTAGGTGGAGTTTGGTGTATAGTCCGCAGTCTAAGCGTCTGCTGTAAACATACCCACTCTCTTGTGGTGGAAGAACAGCCACAGCGTCGGAAGTTAGTAGGTCTGTTTCCGTACTTTCAGCAAACTGCAGCAGTAACAGAATTTGGCAGCTGGCTTCTTTTTGCTGCAAAATTTGGCTTGCATTTGGCTTGCAGCAAAAGTACGGAAACGACTTGCTGCGAATCTATTTTAATATATTATAATAGATTAAAGTACGGAAACAGACCTAGTAGGTCTGTTCGCGTACTTCAGCAAACTGCCGCAGTAACAGAATTTGGCAGCTGGCTCCTTTTTGCTGCAAAATTTGGCTTGCAGCAAGAGTACAAAAACGACTTTCTGCGAATCTATTTTAATATATTCAGGTACGCGAACAGAACTAGTTCTTAACCAGCGTGTCAACTCTGTATATATACACTAGAGATGGGTAACACCTGAGTGAAGCAATCACTAGCCCCCAACACGTGTGTCGACACATTCTATCTTGAGCGAGCTGCTTCACAGGTGAAGTAATCACTTGCACCCAACAAGTGTGTTGGCCGACACGTATATGTACACACAGTAGAGCTAGAGATGAACAGCACATGAACGAGGCAATCAGGGGTGTGTTCAATGTGCATGCTATAGCTGCTCCAAAAGCATAGCATAGCATCACGTTAGCAAGTGTCAAAATTCGCAGTAGCTAGGTGAAGCAGCTATGGATATTGGACAGCCAAGAGCTGCTACGAAGGCAGCCTTTACGCAGGAAATTCAAAAATAATTTTGTTTCAATTTTTTTATTGTAATTTTTGCATTTTCGTGGATCAGTTCAATACTTTCATTGCACTTTTGAAACTGTATAAAATTTAGGAGTTTTCAACATACAGCTGCACAATCCATTAAAATTTTCCTAACATATTTAAAACGTATTATTTATTTCCGGCTTTTGACGCCATATATGAGAAAAAGAGCAAAAAATAATCGTTGAACATTTGATAATACAGGAATCAGTGCACCCGGCCTTTTACTCTTCATGCTTGCCTTCTAAAAACTCAAGATGAGCTGCGCTGTGTACAAGCCAACTTAAAAATCGAGTTGAGTTTAAGTGTTTAAAAGCCCGTATTTAATTTATGCTGTCACTATTTTCAAATTTATTCCTCATCTCCTTTGTCACAAAAGCGCAAAAACTTATTTTCATTTCAATTTCCAATTGAAAATGACGTTTAAACTGCATGTCAGCTGTGTACGCACGGCCAATTTGCCTTAGCTACTTTCTAGCTAGCCTCCAGACTACGAGCAGCGAATAGCTGCTACCTTAGCAGCTATGCCGGAATCTTGGACAGCCCGACTGTCAAATAGCAAGCATCAGAAAGTAGCTATTTCGTGACATTGGACAGCCAGAGCTGCTAAAATAGCAGCTAATGGCCCTGGTTATGCCGTAGCTAAAATAGCGCTGCCAAACTGGCGCTGCTATAGTAGTAGCGTTTACACCGCACAGCTTATAAACCAAAGCAAAAATGGCGTAATATCTGAAAGGAGCTCAATATAAGAACAAAAACACCCTTGCACCAAGGCTTCCAGATTGCGAATGTCACTCGAAACTAGAAATCCTATTTATGACTGTTCTAGTGTTTATACCACTGCTACCTTCACACTGATAACCGCGCTAAATTTTAGCAGCGCTAAAGTAGCGTAGCCAAAATAGCAAGCTCTGCTAATTTAAAAGTGGTTTATACCGCTGCTAAATAAGCAGAGCTCACTAATTTAGCTACGGCATAAACGCACTCATAAGCTGCTATAGCATGCACATTGAACACACCCCAGTTGATGTGACTATGAGCTTGTTTATGAGCTCGACACTTGGTTATGAGCTCGACACTTTTGCACAGGAGCGAGTCAATCGTTGCACATAAGCAATCATTTGCGCGAAGATTTCCATGCCGCGGAGACTTTCACGGGAAATGAAAATGGTTGTGAAATAGTTTGGATGATTATCGCTGTGATTATTACTAATTTTCGAAGAAAATTAGTATTAAACTCGTTTTGCCGAAAATTCATATTTCTTTATATATATATATATATATATATATATATATATATATATATATATATATATATATATATATATATATATATATATATATATATATATATATATATATATATATATATATGAGCTGAAATTTTCGGAGAACGTAGATGTATATAGTAGGTAGGTTCATGATTTGCTAGAATTCAGATATCTTAAACCTTTTGGCGGCGGCGAGCGTTTTAGTGAATTTTGAGGTACTCCTATATTTCCAAGCAGTGTAAAGTTTTGTTAAAACAAATGTTTGGGAATGAAAACTTATTATGTTTAAAGCTTTTCTATGTTAAAAAATTGGAAATTTTGAGCCGTGTGTAGATGCAGCGTGCCTAAAAGTAGGCAAGTATTTTTTTTTTCAAATTTTGATTTGTCATTACTTCTGACAAAAACATTGGATCATCGTGAAATTTGCAGAGCGTATTGATGTTGACTAAAATTTAACACACATGGACTTTCAAGATAGTGCGGGTAACCCTGTAGCTATGGCAGGCTCCTGAAAAAAATCCTTCGAATCATTGGCCCTCCTGAAAATTTTTTGATTTTTGACAAAAAATTCAAATCGTTGATAAATCTTAACCTTTGTGCATTATGTTAAGTTGAAATTTTTAAAATTCCGAGTTGCACAAGAACGGCAACCCATCACCAAATTACCTCTATTTTCAGTAAAAGCTCAGACACAATTCGATGCAGTGAAGTTCAGTGTATTTAGATAAGATACTTGTGAAAATTTGTTGCTAATTGATAATTAGTCCATAAATTCATTTACCATTTATAACATAGTTTGGCAAAAACTACCTTTTCGGCATTTTCGATGATTGAAAATGGTCGGAGAGTACAATAGTGATATTTTTAGGGCGAGAAAAAATTTTGATAGGGGAAATTGGGTGAAAACGTCCAATTTTACCAACATTATTTTTTTGGTCTAGCATGAATTCGGGGACCTTTCTGAGTTGTTTCAGTTGAGATTTCCATACAAGTCTGGGAAAAAGCGGCCTAGTTTCGAAGATACGGCAAAATGAAATCTGAAAAAAACTGAAAGTAGCACTTAAAGTGCTAAGGAGGAAAAGGTTGAGATCTTATTTGGTTCGCCAGTTGGCTTCTCCGGCTGTGCTGAGGCCTTCCTGGTGACTGCAGGTCACCACGAGGGTGTCTCCAACTCTACCAGGGTTGTAAATTTTACGAGACCGCGGGAGTTCAGATGCCCCTGGATTCTTGTCCAGCCTTACCGAAGAGGTTGGCCTCCTAGTGGGTGCATGTTTAATAGGCGAAACAGTTTGTTTCTATCATTTTGTAATAAAATGTTCGTTTAACTTCATGCTTCAGTGAGGCGAAGTGGAAAACCGACTGTTTTAGATTAGCCAAGAAAAGTTTGGTATCAGAGATCAATCGATGGCAAGTCATATATATGGCAACAGGATTAGTTTGTCCCATCTTAGTAAATTTTTTGACTTTGGCCATTTGAACGAATATAGGAGACGTTTTGTGCATATAATAAAATGAAAACAAATTAAATTGATTGAATTTCATCGTTTTTCTTTAGACGGCCCCTAGATTGGGAAAAGATTTGCCAAATAAATGGCCGACCATTGGAAAGTTACAGACAAGCTGCACGGACTAATGACTCAGAAGACTATCTTGCACCATCGCCATTCTAGCTTGGGAACCTTGTGTTTGGAGGGTGGGGGAGGACATATCATACCTTTTCATTACATCACTGCAAATCGTATGTGTTGTATATATAGCATACTTCAACAAATACTTGCTAGTATTTTTGGAACATGTATTTTTTGTCTCTAGTTATAATATGGACCAAAACATGCATTGAAGACCTACAGACATATTTCCTCTACTTTTCTACGAAAATAGGATTTTCTGACGGAATAGAGTTTTTTAAATATGTAATTCAAATCAACTATAGTTAACTAAGCTATCAGGTACTATCTTTACGTTTTAAAATCTTTTTAAAATGTTCAAAACTCAAAAACAAAAAAACACTTATTAAAGTAAATATTGGGAAATTTTCTGTGCGTTTAATTTTCTTTGTCACCTTTTTATGGCCATGTATAAGCGGTAAATAGAAAAAATACTAATCATATGCATAATCCTTTTTTATAACTCAACTTTTATAACTCTTATCAAACAAAAACTAATTGACACAATTGATTGACTCACACTGATTGACTCATCCAAATGAGTGAGCCGAAGTGTGTCGACACACTAAACTGAGTCGTCTTTCCCATCTCTAATATACACGCACCAAAAATTCAGTGATCCGGCCTGAGATTGTATTGTCACAGCGTAAGAAGTTAGTTCGTAGCCAGCGTGACAAATCCTTCCATTTTCCAAAAAAAAAAAAACCACTTTGACCTTGAAATTGCGAATCCATTTACGCAATGCATTATCTGTCAAAGTGTGTTGGCATAGTTTGCGAGAGTGAGCCGTATGAGCAACGGAAAATCTAGCTTGAGTATGTAGTTGTCGAATCTTATCTTGCATCTCTTTCAGTTCCATGCGATTCCTTCCAATTTTCCAGGCTGATCAACAATACAATCTTAGGCCGGATCACTGGATTTTTGGTCCGTATACATATACGGAGCTGACACGCTGGTCAGGAACTAACCACCAGTGATGCCAATTTAGCTACATTGTAGCTAAATTTAGTTTCGAAAAGAACCTGTTTAGCTACAACATTTTTCATTTAGCTATTGGCTACAAATTTAGCTACTAATTTATAGATCATAAATAATTTGAATTTTTATTTTGATTGCGTTAATTTTCACTAGTTTATTAATATGCGTGTTCTCCCCCTATCTATAACAAAACAATGTAGACGCATTGGGAACAACAACTCCTCCTTTCTATAACAGGAGTTGTTGTTGTTTCCAATGCGTCTGCATTGTTCTGTTATGGATAAGGGAAGCAATAAAACGCGTCTATTATTTAAAACACTCAGTGCTTGAAAATAATTTCCTCAAACTCTAAGGTAGTCGCTAATGCTTTATAGCTATACTACTACTATGTACTATGTCTTTCTGGACATAGAACAATAATAATCTGCTACGAACAGTGCTATTTCTTTTGTCCGGTGGCAAGAAAAACCGAGAGTTTTAACTCATTAAGAATAAACTAAAATACGAAATATGTTCAATATAGAATACACATTATCTGCCTAAATTTGAAGACAAGAGCCGAAAAATTCATATAAAGTAGCAATAAAACATAGAAGAAGTGTTAGCACAAAACCCTAGAATGCATTAGAAATCCTGCTCAGTACTAAAACCAAACGCTAGAATTGTGCTAGCTATGTTTTTTTTTCATTTTGCAGAGTTTTTCAACGCAGCGAAAAATAAAGACTATATTTTCTTCGTTGGGAGCAGCACCTCAAAAACAACATCGGCAACAAATCAAAGCTACAGTGTGTATTTTGGTTGTGCACCGTTGCACATTAAGATCAATTGACTATTTTAGGGAGGTGTGTAAGAAACTGGCAGTTGAATTGAAAATTTGGGGCAAGTATAAGATTCATCGATCACAAGCAGTGCCATAGTGAAAAACGTTATGTTTCCATACTTCAAATCGGATTTAAAGGCTGATATTGATAGCTCTGTTTCTAGTATTTTAATTGACGAGTATACCGAAGTTTTTGTGATATTCAGCAAAAACTTATTAAAATTTACTTGGCTTTGATTGAGCTAAAAAGTGGAGCTGCTGAAAGTATTATTAGGCGCGTTTTTTTGCTCCTCTATCCAGCGGAGAGTAGAATGAGAGTAGAGTAGACGCATTGAAAACAACAACAACACTCCTACACCAGTGAATTCACTGGTGTAGGAGTGTTGTTGTTTTCAATGCGTCTACTCTACTCTCATTCTACTCTCCGCTGGATAGAGGAGCAAAAAAACGCGCCTATTACTATCATAAACACGTGCTTAGAAAACTACAACCTAAATTACAAATATGACTGACAACGCAAGTGTTATGGTCGGAATGAATAACGGTGTATTTCAAAAACTGAGTCGCCGAAATCCTTTTTACCTTTTTAGTATTAAACTCGTTTCGCCGAAAATTCATATTTCTTTATATATATATATATATATATATATATATATATATATATATATATATATATATATATATATATATATATATATATATATATATATATATATATATATATATATATATATATATATATATATATATATCATCAAAATGGTTAAGGGAGATAATCTCTGGAGTGGCTGATCCGATTGAGCTGAAACTTTCGGAAAACGTAAATGTATTTAGTAGGTAGGTCCACGACTTGCTAAAATTCAGATATCCTAAAGCTTTTGGCGGCGGCGAGCGTTTTAGTGAATTTTGAGGTACTCCTATATTTCCAAGCAGCGTGAATTTTTGTTCAAAAAAAGTATTTAGAATGAAAACTTATTATGTTTTAAGCTTGCCTATGATTTGTCATTACTTCTGACAAAAACATTGGATCATCGTTAAATTTGCAGAGCGTATGACTAAAGTTTAATACACGTAGATTTCCAAGGTAGTGCGGGTAACTCTGTAGCTGTGGCAGGCTCTTGAAAAAAAATCCTTCAAATCATTTAACCTCCTGAAATTTTTTTGAGTTTTGACAAAAAATTCAAATCATTGATAAATTTTAACGTTTGTGCATCATGTAAATTTAAAATTTTTAAAATTCCGATTTGCACAAGAACGGCAACTCATCACTAAATTACCTCTATTTTCAGGACTCGAAAGTTCTGCTTACGAGAACTGACGACCGGATTATCCGATCATAATGAAATTCACAGGACAGGTTGGTATCAACTAGGACCAGGTCTGATAGAAGTGATTTTGAAATGCAGGCAACCCTGTGGCAGTGGTGCCATCTTGAAAAATCACTGAGAAAAAAGATTTTGGCCAGATCAGATTTAAACACAATTCACACAATATTTGGATCTTATTTCGAGTAACATTTGATGAAAATTTGGCTGAAAAATTAGAATAGAGTTGCCAGCTATGGTGATTTTTGTCTCCTAAATCTTGCAAATTTGCTCAGCAAAATCAATCTTTTTCTCCTATAACTTCCGGTGCAGTCATGGTATCAAAATGAAGTTTATGCAGTAAAGAGATTTTGATGTGAGCCAAATGTCATAGGAATTACGTACAAAAATCATGAAAGGGCTGCTAGCTATGACCATTTTTGTAATTTTTTGGAATTTCTTTACTGCGCGATTATGTCATTAGATTTGCAAATGGGAACGATCCTGCAATGAAAATTAACAACAAATATCAACGCTTTAAAATTTGAAAAGTTTTGAGGGTGGTAGCCCTAAATTTTTTTTCACCCGTATAGCTTCTAGCGCAGTGATTCAATCGAAACGAAATTTATTGGTTGGGTTTAACTTAACGTGAAGCAGATTTGGTATATATTTTGCTGCTGACACAGGGTAACCAGCTTTAGCCATTTTCGTAACTATTGCATCAACAGATGCTTCAAATTACATACTCATATGCAAAACTTTGCAATAAAACTAAGAAACCAATTTTTCAATTTTCCGAGTTTTGAACATTTTTTGGATGGCAGCCTCAAACAACATTAACCGCTAAAGCTTTCGACGAAATCCTCCGATGAGAACGAAATTCAAAGGATAAGTTGATTTAAGGGGTTAGTCCACTGTTAAACTGCTCAAAATGAACTTTTTTTTTAAACAGCTACCAACAAAAAACTATTCAAGATCTCGATTTGAAATTTTACATACATCTTTATTGAAGCTAAGAGCTAACATTTCCATTAGAAAAAATTATTAGAAAACAAAATGGCGGCCGCCCCAATGGATCGCCGCAGCACCGCAGAAAAAAAAGCAAATTCCGCCTCGTAAATTCCTGGACAAAATAAGCGTCTGTGAACAAATTACCAAAAAGTTTTCATTAGTTTTGAATATAAAGGACTGCACGGGCCTAAATTTAGAAAAAAAAAAAATTTTTTTACGATCTGGGAAAAATTTTTTTGATTAAAAAAATTTATTTTAAACATTTTTTTGATTCAAAAGTATACCACATTTTTTTTAATCGCTTTAGGGCTCTAAATTTAGGCCCGTGCAGTCCTTCATACTCAACACTAATGAAATATTTTTGATAATTTGTTCACAGATGCTTATTTTGTCCAGGAATTTACGATGCGCAATTTGCTTTTTTTTTTCGGCGGTGCTGCGGCGATCCATTGGGGCGGCCGCCATTTTGTTTTCTACTAATTTTTTCCAATGAAAATGTTAACTCCTAACTTTAATAAAGATGCGTGTAAAATTTCAAATTGATATCTTGAATAGTTTTTCTTTGGTAGCTGTTTAAAAAAAAAGTTCATTTGGAGCAGTTTAACAGTGGACTAACCCCTTAAGTAAGAGCTTGTGAAGGTAAACTTATTGCTGCTTCGTTGGAAAATGTTGCCAGCACTGAACATTTTCATCATTTGTGTTATAGTTGAGTTCTGTTGCTTTGAACAAGGAATGGTTGATATGATTCTACAAAAAAGTGTATTACGTCTTTCCACATTTTTTTGTCACTCAAAGACAATTTCTTCGAAAATTAGTTTTCTAGCGGTTCAGGTGCGCTAGAGTTTTTTAATACCAGTAAGATGTGCTTGTCATTCCGTTCAGCTTTCAGTTTCTGCAGCTGCAGGATCATTTCTTCCCCAAACGTTAGAGTTTTTACTTGCAGAACTTTATAATTGGTTCTCTAAATTCCTTTGAAGATAATACGGAGTGCATAAATGAGGTGGTTGTCAATAAAGGGATCAGTATCAAGGATCATTAGCCAATAGTTAGGGCTAAAAACCCACTTCAGTATAGTCCAAACATCAGAAGAATGTTAATTAGCAAAAATGATTTACAAGGAGCATAACAATTACTAATCCTTTTATGTCTCCTAATTCTGCAACCCATTTTAAAGGATGCTGCTATAATGAATAAAAAATAGAAAATAATTCTGTTGAAGTCACTAAGCTCTTTAAAAATTTTTATACTATTTTATACTGTTAAATTAATCAACTGCTCATTATCCGATGTACATCCAATATTTTTCCATATGAATAATAAACATTAGCTTTATAAACCTGTTTTCAAGAACCTTGAGTTTTATGTTGTTGGAGTTAGCTACACTTTTTAGCTACAATGGAAACTTTGTAGCTATTTTTAGCTATGTTTTTCATAAAATCTAGCTGCAACGGCTGGAAAAAAGCTAGCAACACTGCTAACCACAGCGTAAGAAGTTAGTTCCAGTGATCTAATAGAACAGAAGTCGGCCATGCGAGGAATGCCTACTGGATTTTGAGTTCACAACACACATTCTTGGTAGGGATGAATGGTGTGATGGCATCACCCACGAAAGTGGGCTTATCCATGTGTACACCGACGGCTCAAAGCTAAACAATAGAGTCGGGAGTGGTGTATAAGTAGTGATAGGTTACATTAAATACTCGCGAGTGAGGAATAAAAGAGTCGACTCCGTTGAATGAAGAACTGTGCGAATGATGGATACTGATCGTGTGCGGTTATTGATGGCGACATTTTGTGAACACACAGTATGCGTTTACGAGCGTATATTTTGCTCTGGTTCACGAGTATTTTAGTAGCCAAATGTTGGCTATTAGGCGGTGCATTTCATAGGTAGATTTTAGAGATGAAGCGTATACACTAGAACAGGTATATGGAACAGGTTCGTATCGAATATTTTCGTTCTTCAAAAAGTTTTTAGGGCAAAAGTAGTTGAAATCGGACAAAATCGGCCAATTTGGGGTTAAGGTGGTTTGGGACATAACGGGCCAAGACCTATTGCTACGATACAAAAATTTCGGTTTTGTAGGGGAGTAAGGGGTTTTTTGGCCATAGTTTGGCAAAAACTGCCTTTCGATGATTGGAAGAATCAAAAAGAGCGACTCTTTTGAAGGAGCTGTGTGAGCCAACTCTTCAACTCTGTGCGACTCAGCTCTTCGACTCTTTTGAAAGAGCTATGTGAGCCATCATTTAGAATAGCTCCGCACACTTCATACCTTCACTTTAGTGGCATATTGCGGAGCCACTCAAACAACCACCCGACCAAATAAAGCTTATGCATATACACACGGCAATACTTCATTAGACTACCGTGTGTACTTGAAGCGAAATCTATGCTATTCTAACGTCGGAACACGAACATATGTATACGACTATCGTATTGCACAGTGAAAAGAGTCGCTCCGTCGAATGAAGAATGAATGAAATCACGGAGCCAACACTGTGCGAGTGAGGAATAAAAGAGTCGACTCCGTTGAATGAACACTGTGCGAGTGAGGAATAAAAGAGTCGACTCCGTTGAATGAAGAACTGTGCGAATGATGGATACTGATCGTGTGCGGTTATTGATGGCGACATTTTGTGAACACACAGTATGCGTTTACGAGCGTATATTTTGCTCTGGTTCACGAGTATTTTAGTAGCCAAATGTTGGCTATTAGGCGGTGCATTTCATAGGTAGATTTTAGAGATGAAGCGTATACACTAGAACAGGTATATGGAACAGGTTCGTATCGAATATTTTCGTTCTTCAAAAAGTTTTTAGGGCAAAAGTAGTTGAAATCGGATAAAATCGGCCAATTTGGGGTTAAGGTGGTTTGGGACATAACGGGCCAAGACCTATTGCTGCGATTTAAAAATTTCGGTTTTGTAGGGGAGTAAGGGGGTTTTTGGCCTCAGTTTGGCAAAAACTGCCTTTAGGACGTTTTCGATGATTGGAAGTGGTCGGGGAGTACAATAGTGATATTTCAAGGGCAAAAAAAATTTTTGATAGGGGAAATTGGGCAAAAACGTTCATTTTTCCAAAATATTTTTTTTTACTAGCATGAATTTGGGGACCTTTTTGAGTTGTTTCGGGCGAAATTTTCATACAAGTCTAGGAAAAAGCGGACTAGTTTCGAAGATACGGCAAAATGAAATCTGACGGAAAACCGTCCGAAATAATTTTGGTGGCAAAATAACGGCAAAATTACAACAAAAACAGAGGCAAATGGAATACGTAGAGCTTAAATTAAAGTTTGATGCTATTACCAGGTGGAACTCTACGTAATCTATGCTTGTGCGCATTCAAGAAGTAAAAGAGCCACTATTAGCCACCTTAGGTGTCCTGAACTAAAATCTACCAAAACCTTCTTCTGATGAATGGAATATTATGAAAACAGCCCCTGATATATTGAGCATCTTCAATGAGGCTACTCTAGAAATAAGCAGTGAGAAAACAGTATCGATTTCTAAAATATATATTATTATATCAACGATTATAAGCTACATTTCAAAACTCTGTCTGAACGAAAATAAAACTGCTGATGTACGCAGTTTTTTAAATGTGATCCAAAGAGAACTTTCAAACAGATTTAAATTATATAAAGAAAATATGTTTTGCCTACAGAGCGTTCTTTTAGATCCACGATTTAAAAGACAGGCATTTCGAAATGAATCCACGTACAAACTTGCTTGTATACATCTAGTTTCGGTACCCACAGCACAAGGAACGCAAAATTCGCTATGGCGAAAATTTGATGACAAAGTCAACAGTGTAAGAACCCAGCAAAGCTATGTAGCTGCAGGCATTAACTAAATGGATAAGTATTTACAACATGTAAATATACCCAGAACTGCTAACCCTCTCAATTGGTGGAAGGAAAAGAAAGATTTACATCCCAGAATCTGGAGATAGTGAATCAACGATTGAGTAGAGTCGCCACTTATATGTAAAGATTTTCAGATATGATTTTATGGTTTATTTTTAAATTTATATTATATGCTATATTATATTTTTAAAGTAATGTTATGTTATATAAGATTTAAGCTTATTATTATTAATAAAACAACAAAAATAGCAATTTACTTTATACTTTTGCAACCATAAAAAAGTTGCTTGAAGTGGCTCTTTTGAGTGGCTCTTAAAGAGCGACTCTTTAAAGTGAGTGAGTTTTACGGAGCTGGCTCACTTCAAAGAGCCATTTTGCCCATCACTATGTATAAGTAAATTTATAACGACGAGAATTGACTAAAAAAAATACTTTGTTGAAATCACACAGGGTTGGTTTCCCGATCTTTATTATTTGAAAATTCAAATACAACTCAATTCGTTCTTCTTAATTTCTAGCTTAACTAAACTAAGACTGCTGATCCGAATTTGTCTGCTCGCAACGCTGTTGAATATTTTCCCATGAAAATATGTTCTCATGGAAAGTGCAATACTGCACATTTCGTATGCTCATGCAGGTGAGTTATCTAATTACAGAAGTGTCTGGAATTAGTCGTTAACTCTTCCCCTGTTAAATACAATTGTCCACAATTGTTTCTAAAAGTAGGGAAGATCGTTGAACCTAATGTTTGGGGGACCTCCTGTGTGCAGGTAAGTCGCCGTTGCTGGTGGGATGTTAGGAGCTGCAGCTGCTGGTAAATTGTCGTTTGAACTGAAGACAACGTTAATTTTATTCTTTGCGCAAAGCTTTTGGTACGCAAGTATGACCAGGATGGTTATGAGTACCACTGTTACTGCCGATGTTGAAATTTGGTGCACTTTCTTTTCATATTGCAGAAGTTCAATTTCTCCAATATTTTCAATGTTTATTTCCTGCATAGGTTTTTCAGTTAGCATTGCAAAGCTACTCTCGGATGCTGGCTGCAGAATCGCAGGCAGGGCTTGTACAGATGACATTTCCTTGGCGATGAACGTTTTATTGTCGATTGAAATTGTAGCGTTTTCGAATTTAATCAAAAACGTTCCATTAAGATTGTGGGATGTCTCTTCGCTATTAAGAATTCAGATCAATTGGTTGAGCAGAACAACTCGGGCTGAAATTTTTTCTATCGGTGGGATATCATTGTTGATTATTTTGAGGCAAGTCGACGGTAGGGTTTTAAGGAGATTGTGGATGCATGTAGTATTGCTTATATCTACCAAATAATTTTGTTTACATATTGAGAGTTGATTAAATTTCTTACAGTTTCCTTTAACACCGAAAATGATGTTGCCCTTTTTAATTATATGACAGAAAGGAATTTCGTTTATAATTGAATTTCTTTTAATTGATTTTATTGTAATTGATTCATACATATCTTTTGTTGTTGAAGGTATATTGACAATATAGAGAATTAAATTTCCGTTTGTAATTATTTTAATCTCTGCAAAATCAAGAGCTTCTTCTACAGTTGCATATGGCATCATTTCGGTGTCCAGAATATTTGTTGCAAACTTTACTTCGGATTTTGACAAGATTAAGGAATTTACAATGCCTAACTTGGCCCAATGTATGGCATAATCTATGTTGCTTAGTTCTTCTTTAATTAAAGTTAGCCTAAGGTGTACATCGAAAAAGTAATTGTTATTTGTCTGAGTATTTTTTTTTATTAATTCCTGTATCTTATTTGCTATGCGAGTGATATTGTTTATCCTGTCGTTATATAGACGATTTATTACTACTTGTTTATTGTTATTTGCCAACGCGTTGTTTAATTTTTTCGTAATAGTGATAGCGTCCTCGTGGTCGGGGCATCCAGCTCACCATTTCCAGGCAGTGCCCAGGAAATTTATTCGTTCATATTTGCTTATATCTATGGTGTGAATTATTTTGAAATTTCCGTTTTGGAGTCTTGTTGGCCCGATATAGAATTATATAATCTTTGAGCTTGAATTGTCCAGAATTTGTACTTTAGCGGATATGGCCTGTAGGGTTAACCTGAAAATGAAGATTAATTCCGAATATTACTCTTATGAATCGTTTTGCCGCCTTGGGGGAGGATGGTGGTGTTTCTATTTTCTCTAACTATTTCCTATTTGAATCTAGGTGATAATTTTGAACCCCTTCGCTTATTTTGTTTAACATAGATAGTCTCCCCAACGACGTAATCTTTCATGGGTTGTCTTTTTTTGTTATGGTACTTTATGTCGGTGTCCTGTTTGTCTTTAAGTCTGTCGATATTTGTCAGTCGTACTCTTTGAAATTCTCCTAAGTCAATTTTGGGAACTCTTTCGAGGTACTGTTCAACAGGTTTTTTATTGGTGGTTGAATGGATCATTCGTATGGTTGTACTCATTAGTAACGTGTTGAAGAAGGTTCTCGAACCATCTCTGCGAATTTTCCCTCTTTAAGCACCTCATAATTTCCAGGATTGTTGAATGCCATCGTTCGACCTGCCCGTTTACCTCACTCTTATAAGGTGGTGTCCTGTATACCTTGATTTAAAGCTCATCTTCTAATAAAGATGTGATTGAAGCCGAGTTTAGTGATCCCTCGTTATCGATCACAACGTTCTCGGGGATGCAATAAAAGTAAAGGATGTCTAGCAATGGTTGCCTTGTGTCTTCTATAGACCTGGATACCAGAACCCTGGCCATGGCAAATTTTGTGAATTTGTCCATCGCAGTTAGTACCAGTTTCTTTTCTCCCTGTAGGAAAAATGGCAAAGCGTTACTTGAGAATTGATTCTGGAAGTACTTAATTATTCACGAAGCTCCATTACTTGCAATGTAATCGAGTTTTTCGAGTAAGCGGTCAAGTAACAACTTACCAACTGCATTACCTTTCTTAAAAAGTAATGCAGTAGGCAACTGATTCCGTGTTTTTACGAATAAGTGAGGCTGCCTAGATGCAATTCTACACGCAGCTCCGAAAAAATTGTATTTTTCAACGAGTGCAAGTTGTATTGTGCAAGTGATATGAACGCGTGTTCCATTTTTCTGTTAAGGTTTAAAATAGTATATTTTGAAATTGCTAAGTCATATTTTTGGTAAGTACATTTAACATATTTTTTCAAAACCATGGTGTAGAGTGGGTTGATTAGATTTTTCTAACTCCAATGCGGCACAACAACCTATTGTGGAAATTATTGTATTGCTCCTTTCATTGATATTTTGAACTACTTTTTCGTATAATGAACCTTCACTGTCCTTGCTGGTGCTCCGAACTTTAAGTTGAAGCAGTGTCACCCTGTCTAATACAACGTAAAAGTAATTCACTGATTAGCATGGGTTCGTATGGACTTAAGTTATTTGACATTGTCCAGCTCTACCTAAGTAATGTAAATTGACGTTAATTTCAAACATAAATATACACAATGAATATCGGAAACATGCATAGTCCGAAGATTAAAAGCTATAAATTAATAAGGATATGAAATTTGGGACAAATTAAAAAGGCATGCCATATACACTAGTCAATGCGAAGGAAGAGAGAAAGATATGTTTATATATGATCAGCTTTTCAGCATGATCAGCTTTTCATAGCATCCATATTATAAGATGTTGCACATTAGTGTGTTATAGAGCAAAAACTAGCTTTTAATTTAACTTTTTGTATATTATTGAACCAGCAAATTGATGTTTAAATGGCAAAAAAAGGAGTGAGCAAGCGCAATTTATCTCGTATCATTAAGAGAGAACGAGATGCTCTTAAGCAAAAACTAAGCACAGCATCAAATATAAGAGCATCTAGTCATCAGCCATTCAACGTTCAAGAAGAAAGTACGAGTCACAGCATAGAAAATATCATAACAGACATAACTTTAAGAGCGAAGCTGAAGAAATGGTGTATAAAATATAGTCTGTTCAGAAAATGTATACCCGATTTATTGAAGATGTTAAAAGAAGAAAATCTAGACGTGCCTTCGAACATCAATGGACTTTTCCCCAGAAAAAGTGTAGTTCAAAAACGTTTAGTGCCCCCGGGGAAATATTTTCACTATGGTATTAAAAATCAGCTGGACAAAGTGAAACAACTAATTTATAATTTTGATGAGATCGCAATAGATGTTGGGATAGATAGTCTGCCAATTTATAAAAGCTCAAGATTGATTTTGTGGTCAATTTTAGGAAAACTCGTAAATACTGAAAACGTAAATGTTTTTTTAATAGGAATATATAGTGGAAAAGGGAAGCCAAACACTTTGGAGGAGTATCTACACTGAAAAAAATCCAAATGGTGCCCAGAGCCATGTAACATAGCGCATTATTTATGGTTCCACACGCTATGTACATAGTGCCCTGAGCCATGGAGTATGGCTCCCAGCGCCATAATTACATGGCGCAGAAATTATTGCCCCAAACGCCATATTGCATAGTGCCATGAGCCATGTAATATGGCTCATGGCACGCCAATTAACTCGCAGCCATACTGTGTGAGGAGGTGTATAAATGTCAGCAAGCTTCTTGAGTATAGGAGAGATTTTATTGTAGTAGATTAGTTGACTACAATAAGATAGTTTATCTAATTAAGCCTAGTAATGTATTCGACGAACGAAATACAGCGAAAACGTCTGTGCGGAATCGAACGAAATAAAGTTCCGCACCCCGACACCGGAGGCAGTATAAATTGCCATTGATGACATTTAACAAGTGCATTACATTTGAATTCGGTGCATATAAATTTAACTAACCGGCATCAAAAATGATTTTATCGGCAAAACAAAAACTACTGTTGCAAGGATGCGCTGTTCATCCATCCATTTCCACTCATTTTTCAATAAAATATCCGCAAACTCGAATGAAATTTTGAGCTGTCACATTTTTCGCATCAATTTAAGGTACCTGGGTCATTAAATGGCCGCGAAATTTAACTTATACATAGTGCAGCGCCATCTTAGAGCGAGTCACTGCGTTGTCTTCGAAGACACTTATACGCCTGCGAACACATTACTGACGAGCAAAACCAAACGAAACGAAATTCCGCGCCAGGCTGATTTTGTATGGGATGTGACACTTCGTTCCGTTTCGCGTCGAATACATTTCAGGGCTTAACTGCGAAAATTTCGATAGTCAATCGAAAAAACTGACACTGGGTGTCAAATAATTTTTGCAAATGAATTTTAATTGAATAAAACTTCAATTCGAAAATAAACTGCAAATCAGTTGTAATTATTCCGCTCGAAAAGCATGTTATTGCACTGAAAAAACACATAGCGCCAGACGCCATAATCTATAGACTTCTGGCGCCATGTGCATAGTCAATTTCGGTCGATTTGTGATAAAATATAGCACCACACGCCATAGTACATAGGAGCACACGCTATGCTTATAGCCCTCCACGCCATATACTATAGTCCTCCACGCGATGTATTATAGTCCTCCACGCTATGTACTATAGTCCTCCACGCCATGTACTATAGCCCTCCACGCCATCTGCATGGCGTGGAGGACTATGTTACATGGCGTGAAGGACTATAAGCATAGTGCCTGCTCCTATGTACTTTTCGCCATGTATTATGGTATGTGGCGCTATATTTTATCACAATCCCCAAATCGACCATGTACATGGCGCCAGAAGTCTATAAATTATGGCACCTGGCGCGATGTGTTTTTTCAGTGTACATGATTTTGTGCTGGAAACTAATTATATACGGAGTAATGGCTATGAATGTCATGGCAAAAAAATTAGATTTCTAATCCGAGGATTTACTTGTGATACTCCTGCAAAAGCCTTCGTTTGTGGCATAATTGGACATACAAGTTTTAATGGCTGCGTCCGTTGTAGACAAAAAGGAGTGAACATTATATATAGATTAACAAGTAATATGACAACATACCAAATATCAAAAGAAGCAAAGAAATATATTTCCAATCAGCTAATATCTTTAAGAAAATGCATTCTTAAAGAGTTTGTTCGACGGCCTAGAAGCTTTGAAGATTTGCTAAAATGGAAAGCCACTGAATTCAGGCAGTTCATTTTGTACACAGGAATTCTAGTTTTCAAAAAAGATGATTTCTATTACAACTTCTTGTTGCTTCACTGTGCATATGAGCCCGAGTTATCAAAATAACATTCAAGTTGTGAGGGACATGTAACAGCTGTTTGTTTTAAATTTTCCAATTATATTTGGACAGAATAGTGTAAGATACAATGTCCATAATTTGTTGCATTTACCTGATTCCGTGGAACAATTCGGGGAAGTAAGTAATTTCAGTGCTTATTTTTTTGAAAATTATATGCAAACTTTGAAGAAGTTTATAAAAAAGCCAAATGCAATTTTGCAGCAAATTTATAATTAACTGAATTATGAAACCTTACTCAAAGCTGATAGTTTCAAAGGGTTCAAAAAAACATCGTCTAAAATAATAAGCTACACTTGCGATGAGTATACCCTTAGAATTAAAACACCTGACAATTACTGTTGCATACGCCCATACGAGCCCATTCTGATTACAGGATTCGTTGAAGGTAAAAAAACTCTAGCGCACCTGAACCGCTAGAAACACTAATGTTCGAAGAACAGTAGAAGAATCGTGCAGGTTTTGAGTGCATATTCCACCACATGAGCTGCTTATTACGGCCAAACTGTTTCAAATGCCACGTTTTACTTAGGTCTCAAGAATGCATTATAACACATATGGTAGAAGGTTTCAGATATTACCACTGGCATGGGTTTCAAAGTTTATGAAAGAAAAACACTTGTTAATTATATTCGTTATCAGTTGCTTATTTCACCAAACTTTGAAAGCAGCATCTCATATAACATCAATGAAGAAAATGCTCAGTGCCTGCAGCACTGTAACTGAAGTTGGTGTTTGGGGCTGCGATCCGAAAAATTTGCAGAACTTTGGGAATTGAAACATTGGTTATTTATTTTCATTGTAAATGTTTCCGGTATGAATACTAACTGTAAGCATTTATTGAGACAAAAGAAGCACAACCGACTCATGCTGGCAACCTTCTGCCAGTATCAAAGCCAAGAATATATCACATCTGCTTCACGTTGTTATATTACATTCGAAGTTATAGGAGTATAAAGAAATTTAGGGTTACCTACAGCAAGTTTTTTCAAATAATCGAAAGCTTAATATTTGCTGTTTATTGTCACTACAATATCATAACCAATTGAAAATTCTACGATAAAACCGCTTAATAAAGATATTGCAAACAAACACAAAACCAACAATAGCTGGCAACCCTATCATGGTTTTTCAACCAAATTTGGCCTGAATAATGCTTATAATATGTTCCATTAATTGTATGAAATTCGTATTGATTTCATGACTGCACTGGAAGCTATAGGGCAAAAAGTTTTATTTTCCTGAGCGAATTCTCAAAACCAAAGACACAAAACTTACCATGGCTGGCAGCACCAATCGAATTTTTCAACCAAATTTCTATCAAACAGAGATTAAAGTTAGATTTAGCTACTGTGTCAATTTCATGAAAATCTGGTTACTAATTCACATTTCATAGGGCAAAAAGCAGTTTTTTTTTCTTTGTAATTTTTCAAGATGGCACCACTGGCACAGAGTTGCCCCCAATTCAAAATCGCTTCTATCAGACCTGGTTCTACTTAAGTTCAATGCATTCTGTAAATTTCAATGGTATCTGATTATTGGTTCGTGAATTCCCGTGAACAGAAGTTTTTGATGCTAAAAATATAGGTTAACTGGGAGAGGGTTACCGTTCTTGTCCGACATGAGATTTCCAAAGTTTTACTTTGAACGTGTAGATAAAGCATAAGATTTGAATACAGATTGGTTTTATTGTAAGAAACGGACATTTTTAGGATATTCGATGATTTCAATATTTTCACTTCCAAATTTTTATTTTTTCAAATTTAAGACACCAAAATTATCATAGCTGGCAGCTCCAACCGAATTTTTCAACAAAATTTCTACCAAACATGGTTTAAGGTAAGGTCCAGCTACTGTGTGAATTTCGTCAAAATCGAACGATTCAATCAGAATTTATAGGGCTAAAAACAGTTATCTTTTTTAGTGATTTTTCAAGATGGCACCACTGGCACAGAATCAACCGCATTTCAAAATTACTTCTATCAGACCTGGTCCTAGTTAAGACCAATACATGCTGCAAATTTCAATTAATTCTGCTTATCGGATCGTGAGTTTCCGTGAACAGAAGTTTTTGATGCTAAAAACATAGGTAAATTGGGCAACGGTTACCAGGCGTGCCCGTTATACCATATCAAATTTTATTTTTTGTCTATGTAAACAAAGCACGAAATTTACATATGAGTGGCTTTTTTTTGAAGAAACGGCATTTTTTCAAGAGAGACGATAATTTGGAAGTTTTCACTTTCAGTGCTTGCCCTAGCTTCAGGGTTTCCAGCACGCTCATCAAAAGCTACACGAATTTACAACTAAATAATACCAACAAGTTCTGAAAATTTGGTAACGATTAAATAGCTCTGTCAAAAGTTATCGCAATTTAAAAATTTTCAATTTTTCCCGATCTCTTTTTAGGCACCCAGCGCACACATGGGGTTAAAAAAATCCAAAACATTATCCAATTCACATGTAAAACACGTTCGAAATTTATTTTGTTAACTTTATTTTTGCAAAACTTATTTGCGTACGGATTAATAGGTATATTAAAAATATCACTAAAATGGCCGCCGGCGCCAAAGGGTTAAAGATTTTTAACTTTTTCTGAGACCTGGCACTATTCTGCATATACATCAATGTGTCCTGAAAATTTCAGCTCAATCGGATGGCGCGTTCCTGAGATTTTTTCACTGAAATTTTTTGATGATATATATATATATATATATATATATATATATATATATATATATATATATATATATATATATATATATATATATATATATATATATATATATATATATATATATATATATATAGAAATATGAATTTTTGGCCAAAGTGATTTTAATACTAATGTTCTTCTTCGAACATTAGTAATAGTTTTGTAAAAGGAAAGAAATTTAAAAATCTAGAAAACTTTTTTCACCAGCCCGTGCCATCTATGTCCGCATTGGGAATATGTACAGCAGATATGATACCTTACAATGATGATGAATTATATCCTTTAGACGAAGTATATTGTAAAATAATGGCACTTCCTATTAACGAAAATAATATCTTACTTTTGCCTTTACTCCACAGCTGCTCTTGATTTCGACAGAAAGATGAGTAACAAGACAAATACAGAAAATATTGAACCAAGGTCGGCAAAAATCCACAGTTGTAATGCTGCTATGGGACTAGATATATTTTCATGTAAGGAATGCTAGGTTATTTTGGAATTATTTGGAAAATGTTTCATTAAATTTTTAGCACCAAACAGCTCAATGAATGCCGACATCAAAGAATATATGATATGAAGTTTACTGAAATGAAAGGTTTCTGTTTTATGCGTGATAATGTTGATTCAATTAATGTAAATAATTTTATGTAGAATTTATAAGCACACAAAAACAAAGTTATTGCGGATGTTATGGTAGCGAATAACACACTTTTGAAAAAAGTTATGGGAATGGATGCTGAAATCGATGAAATTTCTAAGAAGTTTCCAGTCGAGACTTGGGAGAAACTACAGCTCTTAGATAGCTCAATTGAACAGGAACATATTCCTTTATATGTATGTAAAAACATCGGATTCGGCTCACGATATGTATTTATTTCTACAATAAAACCAATAATACGACCTGGTGGATTGAAGAAAAATCTTAGTAAGCTTTTCGGGATACAAAGCATTTTGGAATGTAATTATGACGGCACTCATGAGAAAAATGCATTCAAAGAGTTAAGGATCGTTAACAAAACTCTCCAAGGTAAGTTTTTGCTTGTTCTCTCTATTTTAACAAAAACACGACTATAGTCTGTAAGACGTCAACATGAATATGAATCGTATATATTGTATATTTCCAGGTGCACTTAACGAAGATGACAACTATGATATTGTGATCAGAGCCGCCATTAAATATGTTAAAAATCGCCATTTTAAGGCAGTATGCATTGAAAAAAAGCAGGGTACTCTAAAATAATGTTAATATTTGAACAAGTATCGAATAAAACTTATGCTCAGGCCATACAATGAAATTAAAAGAAAGTATTATGTGGTATAGAAAATAATTTTTGGGATATGTTTTAGTTCTTCTTATGTTTAGTTCTGTTTCTTATAAGAGTGAAGTTTAAAGACAAATTTACATATACCCATATAAACTTTTTGAATTTAAATTAAACTGCAATTCATCCGATTTAGTTATTGATTGAATCAATTATAATTTTGTTATTGATGGAATTAATTATAATTATTTGATAATTTTTTGTGTTTTCAAATCATACTTCGAATAAAAGTAAATTATAAACTGAAGAATTTGATTTGTAATGCTGGAATACTTTTTTTTATATCCTCGTTTTAATATATAAAATTTTAATAGAAAACCGATTTTTCCTTTCGAAGCTAGATGTTTTGAATTTTGTGACAAATATCGATATTTCGAGGGTAATCTGCCCCCCCCCCCCCCTTACTTAGACCGATAGACACTGAAGATCTATCGGTCTAAGTAAGACCGAAAGGAAAAATCGGTTTTTTATTAAAATATTTTTTTACAAGCTAGGAAAAAATTGGTACATATTAAATACAATATAAAATTTATTAACTTTATATTGAAATTTGCTGTTATATTCCTTTTTTTTTCATCTATCAAATCTGTGTCTATATATATTGTAAAAACTTTGTATTTATTTATTTTTCAACTAAACGAATCAACGTTATTGGTGTGCGTGACAATCCGAATTAGACTTTGATTTCTGTCACGCATACATTTTCTAGATGATTATTGACGATTTTCATAGTTCTCTTCATATATCAACGTACCACATCACCATTTCTGTAATGTATTGCCGGGTTTCCACCAAAGAGACAAACCAAGAAACATGGACAAAAAATGTTTTTCTGAACAAAAACACGAATGTTTTGTGAAAATTGAACAGTTTCGAGAACATTTTTGTCTCTGAAAACTGTTTTAGTAAACAAAACACCTTCCCATCGCGAGTCGGTAAGATCAAAGGAAAACATGTTTGTTCGCAATTTTTGTGTCTATTTGGTTGAAACATGCATTTGTTTTCTGCGAGAACACTCAGTATATCGATTAATGTACTTTGGTTTTTAAATTTGTTTTGAATTTGGTTTTAAATTTGTATTCCTGTGTATTTCATATTTGTGTAAACTGAAGAATTTTTCATGTTTGTGTAAACTGTTATAATGAGCTCAAAAAAAGTAGTCACGATGATCTCATTTCTCCATTTAAGCCCACGCCGTCAGTAAATAAATCTTCCAATAATTCTTCCGTGCTATAATCAACTCTCCTTTTTAATTGAGAATTGGCCCAATGTCTCGGTTTTTTACTAATGTTCCAAGAAGAACATTAGTATTAAAATCACTTTGGCCAAAAATTCATATTTCTATATATATATATATATATATATATATATATATATATATATATATATATATATATATATATATATATATATATATATATATATATCATCAAAAAATTTCAGTGAAAAAATCTCAGGAACGCCCCATCCGATTGAGCTGAAATTTTCAGGGCACATTGGTGTATATGCAGAATAGTGCCAGGTCTCACAAAAAGTTAATAATCTTTAACCCTTTGGCGCCGGCGGCCATTTTAGTGATATTTTTAATATACCTATTATTCCGTACACAAATAAGTTTTGCAAAAATAAAGTTGACGAAATAAATTTTGAACGTGTTTTACATGTGAATCGGATAATGTTTTGGAATTTTTTAACCCCATGTGTGCGCTGGGTGCCTAAAAACAGAACGGGAAAACTTGAAATTTTTTAAATTGCGATAACTTTTGACAGAGTTATTCAATCATTACGAAATTTTTAGGACATATTGGCATTACTTAGTTGTAGATTTGTGTAGGTTTTAATGAGCGTGCTGGCAACCCTGTAGCTAGGGCAGGCACTGAAAGTGAAAACCTCCAAATCATCGTCTCTCTTGAAAAACTGCCGCTTCTTCAAAAAAAAGCCACTCATATGTAAATCTTGTGCTTTGTTTACATAAACAAAAAAAAAAATTTGATATGGTATAACGGGCACGCCTGGTAACCCTTGCCCAATTTACCTATATTTTTAGCATCAAAAACTTCTGTTCACGGAAACTCACGATCCAATGAGCAGAATTGATTGAAATTTTCAGAATGTATTGTTCCTACATAGGACCAGGTCTGATAGAAGTGATTTTGAAATGCGGGCGATTTTGTGCCAGTGGTGCCATCTTGAAAAATCACTAAAAAAGATAACTGCTTTTAGCCCTATAAATTCTGATTGAATCGTTCGATTTTGACGAAATTCACACAGTAGCTGGACCTTAGTTTAAACCACGTTTGGTAGAAATTTGGTTGAAAAATTCGGTTGGAGCTGCCAGCTATGATAATTTTGGTGTCTTAAATTTGAAAAAAATAAAAATTTGAAGTGAAAACATTAAACCATCGAATTTCCAAAACCTGTCCGTTTCTTACAATAAAACCAATCTGTATACAAATCTTATGCTTTATCTACACGTTCAAAGTAAAACTTTGGAAATTTCATGTCGGACAAGAACGGTAACCCTTTCCCAGTCAACCTATATTTTTAGCATCAAAAACTTCTGTTCACGGGAACTCACGAATCAATAATCAGATACCATTGAAATTTACAGAATGCATTGGACTAAAGTAGGACCAGGCCTGGTAAAAGCGATTTTGAATTGTGGGCAACTCTGTGCCAGTGGTGCCATCTTGAAAAATTACAAAGAAAAAAAACTGTTTTTTGCACTATGAAATTTGAATAAGTTACCAGATTTTCATGAAATTGACACAGTAGCTGAACGTTACTTTAAACTTGATAGAAATTTCAAAAACTTGTAAACTACTTGATCGAAATTTGGTTGAAAAATTCGATTGGTGCTGCCAGCTATGGTAATTTTTGTGTCTTTGGATTTGAAAATTCGCTCAGGAAAATAAAACTTTTTGCCCTATTACTTCCAGTGCAGTCATGAAATCAATACGAATTTCATACAATTAATGGAACCTACTGTAAACATTATTCAGGCCAAATTTGGTTGAAAAGCCACGATAGGGTTGCCAGCTATTGTTGGTTTTGTGTTTGTTTGCAATATCTTTATTAAGCGGTTTTATCATAGAATTTTCAATTGGTAATGATATTGTAGTGACAATAAACAGCAAATATTAAGCTTTCGATTATTTGAAAAAACTCGCTGCAGGTAATCCTAAATTTCTTTATACTCCTATAACTTCGAATGTAATATAACAACGTGAAGCAGATGTGATATATTTTTGGCTTTGATACTGGCGAAAGGTTGCCAGCACGAGTCGGTTGTGCTACTTTTGTATCAATAAATGCTTACAGTTAGTATTCATACCGGAAACATTTACAATGAAAACAAATAACCGATGTTTCAATTCACAAAGCTCTGCAAATTTTTCGGATCGCAGCCCCAAACACCAACTTCAGTTACAGTGCTGCAGGCACTGAGCATTTTCTTCATTGATGTTATATGAGATGCTGCTTTCAAAATTTTGTGAAATAAGCAACTGATAACGAATATAATTAACCCGTGTTTTGCTCTCATAAACGTTGAAATTCATGCCAGTGGTAATATCTGAAACATTCCACCATATGAGTTATAATGCATTCTTGAGACCAAAGTAGAACGTGGCGTTTGAAACAGTTTGGCCGTAATAAGCACCTCATGTGGTGGAATATGCACTCAAAACCTGCACG
This sequence comes from Nemotelus pantherinus, assembly GCA_963978885.1. Lineage (NCBI taxonomy): Eukaryota > Metazoa > Arthropoda > Insecta > Diptera > Stratiomyidae > Nemotelus > Nemotelus pantherinus. The sequence goes on along the minus strand of OZ022263.1, from coordinate 96,635,465 downwards.
ATTCTTCTACTGTTCTTCGAACATTAGTGTTTCTAGCGGTTCAGGTGCGCTAGAGTTTTTTGATAAATAAAATTTATTAACTTTATAGTGATATTTGCTGTTTTATTTGTCTTTTTCATCCATGAAATTTGTGTCTATATATTTTATAAAAAAATTGTACCTATTTATTTTTCAACTAAACGAATCAGCGTCATTGGTGTACTACACTCCGAATTAGACTTTGATTTCCATCACGCATACTCGTACGTTTTCGAGATGATTATTTACAATTTTCGTAGTTTTCACTATATATCAACGTACCATATCACCCCTTCTGTAATGTATTACAGCATACCACTTACTGAACTGATTTTCTATCATCACTTCTGAAAGCACTCCAATGTAACTGCTTCCGTAACTAGTACAGAATACAATCACAACACATTACCTGCTATGACATAATGAGTTAAATGTAATGCAGAAATTATATTGGAAGTGGTTACCTTGGTAATTAGTTCCCATTACCTAGAAGTAGTTACGAATCGAATGCTGAATGACTTACTGAAGCTACAGGGAAGTAGTTACGAATCGTATGCTGAATGACTTACTGAAGCTACAGGGATAGAGAATATATCAATGTGGACAGTATGAGTAAGAGGGTATGGGTGTAGAATTTATGAAGGGTTTGCTTGGGTGCCTCTCATATTTGTTCTCCTTGCAGGTTTTGCAGCGGTTGACGTTTTTTATTTTCGCAGCTATTTTTGGAAAATAGAAGTTTTCCAATAACTGCAATCTGATTTCAACTGCGTTCCGGTGTGCCCGCTTATGAACCTGAAGGATTTTCTCATGTTGTTCGACCTCACTACGGATGTCCTCTACTAATTTCTGAGTAAAACGAATTCGGTAGTATCTAAAATGGGCAGGGTATATTTGCTGGATTTTCCCCATTATTTCTTTGCTTGTACAGAGCCCATTTATTGTACCTGGATTTAAGTATCTCTTGAATATGTCTACCAAGATAGCGTCGGGGTATTGCGGTTTGATGAAAATACGTCGTTTATAATTTTTGAAAGGATAAGTAATCTGGTAGCTGTCTTCGTGCCCGGTTTTCAGGACAAGTTGATTACGGAAGACGCTGACGGGTGTCTCTGCAGTTGGAATCAAGTTTTGTGATGAACTTTCATCACTATGCACTGTTGGTGTCATAGAGTTTATCAGGGTGGTTAAGAGAGGCCTTGACAATGAATCGGCCACGATGTTAGCTTTCCCAGGCTTGTACTTGAGCTCATAATTATATTCCTCAAGCGCTGTCTTCCACCTCTTCATTTTGCTGTTAGTATTTTTGTTACTAAGAGCATAAGTAAGAGGTTGCTGGTCGGTGTAGATCTTTACTTTCCGAGATCCGTACAGGTAGCTTCTTGAGGAATGAAGATCTCCAAATGATGGCAAGCATTTCTTTTTCATTTGCCGCATAATTTTCTTTAGTTTTCGTTAGTGTTCGCGAAAGAAAGGAGATTGGTCGATTCTCTTGAGAAAGTACGGCTCCGATCGCGTAGCTGGAGGCGTCGGCTGTTAGTTCGAATTGCTTCTCAATGTTTGGATATATGAGAATAACGCCCCTGGAGATGAGTGCATTCTTCAAGTTTCTTTGATTGCAGCTGAATTTAGATAGATGGGTTTATTCTAGGAGAGGTTTTTAGACACACGTCCATCTTCCCTCTTAAAAAGGATGTCAGGGGTTTAGCAATTTTAGCGTAATCCTGAATAAAGCGCATGTAGTAACCTGACATTCCGTTTTTGGTTCGAGAAAGTCGGCGATGGCTTGGACTTTATCAGGATTGGTTTTAATGCCTTCTTTGCTTACGACATATCACAGAAATTCTACTTCTTCCTTTAAAAAGTTGCACTTGTCGATTTGGATTTTCATATTAGCCAATTTTAGTGTCTGGAAAATTTTATCGAGGTTTTCAAGATGATCAAGTTCATTTTTCCCGAATATAATAATGTCGTCAATATAGACGTGACATCTAACCCCGATGTTTTCACGTAAAATGTCATCTAACGTCCTGTGGAAAATTGAGGGGGTGTTTTTAAGGCCGAATGGTAATCGAGTAAACTCGAACTTTCCATTGTTCACGGAGAAAGCAGTCTTTTGAATGTCAGATTCCTTGAGTGGGGTCTAATGAAACCGCTCTTGAGGTCCAAGACTGAAAAGAATCTGTTCTCTCCGAGGTTGGAGAGGACTTCGTTGTTCTCTGGGATCGGATATTTGTCGGGGATGGTCACCGATTTGTTGCTGTTGCGTTGTATCGTATTCTTCTAGGGTTTCGTTATCTTTTTCGGTCTCCGTGTGATGAATTCTTTGCAGTTTTTGTGGTGGGTTGTTCTGTGGGGGTTGTAGCCGCTTCTGGGGTACCGGTTGGTTATGAGGTCTGTTTGCGTAGTTAATCGCGTTAGTCCTCAGGGAGATGTCAACGTCCATAGGCTTCGGCCTAGGTTGTGGTTTAGGCGGGAGCTGCCTTGGATAAGGAGGTCGTTGTTCATTCTTGTAAAATGCCTGCTGATTGAATTGTGGTGGTTGAAAGTTTCGAGGTAGGTGTGTTAATTCTGGATAGAATGGTTGTCTTGGGGCCGAAATCGGTGAAGGCTTTAGCTGAGGGTGTGTGCTTCTACGAGGAGGTATAGGAGGTGACTGTTGATGGTAGGCCTTTCATAGTAGTATTTGCGAGTTATTTGCATGCTGTGCCCGGTAGTCCATGTTCTGGAGTTTCAGACAAAGATGCAGCACTTGGGGTAAATTGGATGGTTCGCAGATACTCAGGAGTCTTGGGAGATCACCGCGTAACCCTCTGATAAAGGTGTCGAGTGCCTTATCCCTATATGCCTGGGTCATAATGTTGTCAGACTCAGTGCTTAACTCCATTGAGGAAAGTTTATGGAGAATCAGTGAAAGATGCTGGTAGACTTCCTGGTAGAACTCTTGAATAGAGTTTGTACCTTGTAACAATGCCGTCATTTGGTACTCTAGCGTACCAAGATCCCACTTATCTACATAGTGCAGGGTCAAACATTTCGATATTCTTGGCCAATTGAGGTGTGTTATAAGACTCCAAGGCGATATTGGCGTGGCCAGTAATTTTATTTCTGATCACTGATATGATGCCGTAGTACTTGGGAGTCCTATCCAGATGGTCATATATTTTAAGGATTCGATCCACGCTTTTCTTCCAGGAACTGAACTCCCCAGGATCCCCCGAAAAAAACCCTAAGACTTTTGACAAGTTTCCGTCGTCCCCGATTCTGATGGGGACATCAATTTCATTACTGATATCCGGAGCGGGGTTCATTAGTGAATGGAATAAATCCCTTCCTTGTTGGCGTAGGGTCTCTGTTATAAGCCGAGTAACTAATTGGGTAAGTTCTACGTTGTTTGGGATACCGGCCGGCGGACCATTCGGAGTACCGCTCTGATCGGCAGCTATCGGGACAGAGTGGCCAGAGGCAATGCTTTCGCCTAGCCGGCTAGGCCTAATCAAATTATGTGGGTTTGACATGCTAGCTCTAGATTTGGGTATATTACCGGGAACTACCAGTTTAACCCGAAGAAGTTCTGTCTAAGTTTCGGCGGAGGAATAGAGTCTAAGAGAATTTCCCCCAAAAAAAAGATCACATCAATCTTCACGAATCGTCGATGAATTTCACAAACACTAAGTAGTTATTAGAGAATACAACACAGTGTCGAAGGCACAGAGTCTAAGAGAATTTCCCCCCAGAAAAAGATCACGTCAATCTTCACGAATTGTCGCAAAATTTCGCAAACATTAAGTAGTTATTAGAGAATACAACACAGTGTCGAATTTTTCCCATAAACTTCAATCGAAAGAAACCGAAACCGAAAACTATCGAAAGACCGAGATCTGATTATAATTTTTTTTGTCGTTCTTCGCGAACTGTACGGAATGGAACAAAAATCCTTCAAACAACAACAAAAACTTGAAAAAGAAAAATGAACTTTCGAGTTTTCTTTGCACTTCACTAAAAATAAGTTTGATATTATTTAACTTCGTTTATTAGATTAATAAATAAATAAATAAATATATATATATATATATATATATATATATATATATATATATATATATATATATATATATATATATATATATATATATATATACCAGTGGCGGCTCGTGCCATTTAGAACCAGGGAGGCAGGTTAATGTAAATATTATTCGAAGGAAGGAAATATGAAGAATTATTGCTGCGAGTGACGCTATGGAAACATTTTACTTGAAAATAAAATTCAGGCATCTTTTTTTCGCGGTACCTAAATGTAGAATAATATTAATCACATATACAATGCCGGATTGATTTGGGATTGAAATTGGTTCGACAGGTAGTTTAAACGTATCCATTTCACAGTTAGAATGCGGTTTTATCGATGCAGCTGTACTTATACTAGCTGTTTTCGTTCTCTAATTTATTGAAAAATTAACATCCGATAACAATGTTTGTCTAGTATTAGGTTTTCATTCCTTTCAGCTTTTTATTTTTTCTGAGCAGCTCTATGAATTTTGTGATTTCTGCCATAGCATCATGAATTTCATTAAAATATAAACATTTTAAAAGACAACATACCGTATAAATATATTCCATATCATTTTGTCACATGTATTTTTCTCAGTTGAATCAACGACCATACGTATGTATGTATGAGAAAAACAAAGGTTGAAAAACTTAGCTATGCTCATGAGGTTTATGAAATCCATTTATACAATTCATAAACTGGTTAACTACCTCAAAATAAAGAATTTCAACGTTTGCCCAGAATTTCGGACACGGTCGCCATTTTTCAGTAGATTCACCCATTTCCCAACCGAAAAAATTATAAGCAGATTTTTGATATGTGCTAAAAAAAACTTGTGAAAAAAACAAGGCCGCCTTTATAATTTTGTTTTGGCTCGGTTTAAATGAACCAGTGGAATTTTTTGAATTGGTGTTTGATTTAAGCACTAAATTATATATATTCCTAACATCAAATGTTTATTGATGGTTCATTACAATGAAAAAATCTTTTGTTTTTCAGGGGCTTCTGAATAGCAAGTCCTGGTGCGCTTCACAATAGTAAGCTTAATTGCAAGATTATGTGATTATGACATCGATTATGACGGAAGCGCACCATATAGGGTTTTCAATTAAATGAAATTTGCGTATACCACTGTTGCTGATGTAAAACTGTTGAACTGACAGCTTGTCATTACTGACAGATCAAGCTGCTCAGCGAAAGCTTTTTTTTAAACTTCCCATCAGTTTATGGCAGCAAAGATGGCGTCGCATGCTTATACGAACAGGCCTGGTGATGCCCTAATAGTTCGGGAAATAGCGTTCAAAAGGGGAATTTTGGAAAGGAACCGCTCTTGCGGTTCACTGAAAAATTTCTGAACAAAGAAACGAGGGCTTTTGGGTTCTTTTTGGTTTGGAACTCTGAAAAGTGAGGGTCGTGCTCGTGGTTGAGAGGCAATAGCAGTTGAAATTAAGTTTGAAAAATTATTTGAACCTAAAATTGGAAAAAATATTTGAAATTAAATTTGAAAAAGTACTTGAAAGTGAATTTCAAAAGATTGTTTGAAATCAAAGCAAAATTGTGGCTGAAAAAACTGAATTGTGGAAAAACAAAGAAGAAAAACGACCTGTTATCGAACGAGGGGTGGATAACTTCAAATTAGTTATTTTCGAAAGAAAAGTGAGGAATGTCGAAAATTAAAGAGGCAACGAAGATGTCTTTGGGGCGAATAATGCAACAAAAAGTGGAATTGTAAAAACTACTCAGGAGTTGACGATCCAGGAAATTTTCTTCGAGCCGTGAATGTTCGTTAGTTGGTGTCGGAGGCAAAAGATATTGAAGCAGCCAAGTATGCAGATGATCGAGCTTGCGAACGTTTAAAGAAATACACATAATATTGGGAAGAACTCAGCTAAGTACCTTTTGATTATATAAGTGAATTTTTCAATCGACAAGCAACAGAATTATTATTCGAATACAGAATTATTATTCGAATTCGTATCATACCTAACGTATAGAAGCATGGGAAGATGAAAATATAACTAATTGAATTCGAAACTATTTGAATTTATGCATCAGAATAAGTTATTACAATTTTCTTCTTATTATTTAAAATATTCTCATCTATGTATCGTTATTGTTGCTATTAGTGTGAACTATTGAATTACTTTAATTAGTGGAATAAATATCGTATTACTAGATTGGATTGGTAAAGAGAAAAAAAAAACCCATTTTTTGTCACGATTGGTGTTAACTGATCCCGGCCGGGTTTGGGAACTTTTAATAGTGTCATTTCAATACTGTAATCTAATTTTTAATTTTTCATCTATTGAACATTTTTTTTTGTTTTCTTTCTTTCATAAGGTCCAGATAGTTCTTATAGACTATACATAGATACTTTCTCATTATAATTTTGGTTATATATTTTCTTGATTCTTTTTCTATTTCTTTTGTTATGGGATTATTGCAAACCACAATGTGTGAATAAAGTATTATAAGAAAAATAATGATTTCTCCTCACCATCGTCTGTCCTTGCATGTTTTTTTTTTGTAAAAATGTGATGTCCGCGTGCCGTAGCACCAAAGTGACTCTTTTCTGCCCAAAACCCACGCCAGACTGCGTTAGCCGGCAAAGTCAGGCACGCTGGGCAAAATAAAAATGAGTCTTATAACATAAAAATGTATGCTGCATTGACGGCGGCTCGGCTGAGAGGCCGCGAAACTTCAAATTAGTTATTTTCGAAAGAAAAGTGAGGAATGTCGAAAATTAAAGAGGCAACGAAGATGTCTTTGGGGCGAATAATGCAACGAAAAGTGGAATTGTAAAAACTACTCAGGAGTTGACGATCCAGGAAATTTTCTTCGAGCCGTGAATGTTCGTTAGTTGGTGTCGGAGGCAAAAGATATTGAAGCAGCCAAGTATGCAGATGATCGAGCTTGCGAACGTTTAAAGAAATACACATAATATTGGGAAGAACTCAGCTAAGTACCTTTTGATTATATAAGTGAATTTTTCAATCGACAAGCAACAGAATTATTATTCGAATACAGAATTATTATTCGAATTAGTATCATACCTAACGTATAGAAGCATGGGAAGATGAAAATATAACTAATTGAATTCGAAACTATTTGAATTTATGCATCAGAATAAGTTATTACAATTTTCTTCTTATTATTTAAAATATTCTCATCTATGTATCGTTATTGTTGCTATTAGTGTGAACTATTGAATTACTTTAATTAGTGGAATAAATATCGTATTACTAGATTGGATTGGTAAAGAGAAAAAAAAAACCCATTTTTTGTCACGATTGGTGTTAACTGATCCCGGCCGGGTTTGGGAACTTTTAATAGTGTCATTTCAATACTGTAATCTAATTTTTAATTTTTCATCTATTGAACATTTTTTTTTGTTTTCTTTCTTTCATAAGGTCCAGATAGTTCTTATAGACTATACATAGATACTTTCTCATTATAATTTTGGTTATATATTTTCTTGATTCTTTTTCTATTTCTTTTGTTATGGGATTATTGCAAACCACAATGTGTGAATAAAGTATTATAAGAAAAATAATGATTTCTCCTCACCATCGTCTGTCCTTGCATGTTTTTTTTTGTAAAAATGTGATGTCCGCGTGCCGTAGCACCAAAGTGACTCTTTTCTGCCCAAAACCCACGCCAGACTGCGTTAGCCGGCAAAGTCAGGCACGCTGGGCAAAATAAAAATGAGTCTTATAACATAAAAATTTATGCTGCATTGACGGCGGCTCGGCTGAGAGGCCGCGGTGCAACAAATGGCGCCCAAATTAATTGGCGAAAACTAATGGCAGTATGATGTTAATTTCGTTTTGCTTTCACATAGATTTAATTTTACGTCAAATGAGATTCAGTTTTAGTTTTCTATTAGTTCATTCCCGTTTAGTTTCCATTGTCTTTTCTTTTTATTTTTCTTTTATTTTCTTTGATTATAAACATCAATATAGTGAGATCTTTTCCTATTGGATTTAACATAGATATAGCTTTACTTTTACTTTTGTTTGTCAAGTTATTGTACAGTTAGTTCATTGATTATCAATCAGGCCGAGCGGTCGTCAATGCAGCATTGGCGCCCGTCTGTGCTACTGTGTCTGTCTTAAATATGTATTAAATACCGATTGTGATAGTTGTTGAGATGATGAGTCAGAATGAATCACAAAATATCTTCTAATGATAGGATGATTTTATGTATTTATGAAAACTGTACTGATTTCGTTTGATGATTATCGCGAATAAATTCCTTGCTGGCTTGTCTTAACAGCTTAGTTCCGGTCTGTGTCCACCCATTGAGGTGTTGTTCGGTTAGAACTCGTTGAGCCAGACTTGACGCAAATAGTTGTGTGATCATCTCGGAGACAATCGTAACAATCTGAAGTCCTATATATTTCCTTTCCCATATAATCATTTTGTGTTGAACCTTTAATCCTACTCCCGTCCTATCTCATGTCCCACTCCTGATGGTGAAGGGTAGAAATCATTATTTTTTTTTTTTGTTTATGCTGAAACTTTTCATTTGTTAAGAAAAGAGAATTTTTCAAGTGTTTGATACAAGTTTTCATTTTATTTTCCTTGCTAATATACATTAAGTTTATTCAAATTTTTTTTTACTTTTTTTTCCTCGAACTGTTGAGATCATCACATTTGCTCTGCGAAATATTACGTTTCATTTTTGCAGCTGGATTGGTCCCATTACTGTGTAGAATCTTGTGCTACTTTTTGAAGCAAGCATTTTTCTGTTTGAATTTTGGTTTATTCAACATCAGGCGTAATGCGGCGTAGAACTAATAGCTGGGATCCCAGCTATACGCCCTTCCAACACCAACTGGAACGCCTGAGCTTATCTCCTTCGGTCGCACAAGCCACTCAAATGGTCAATACTAATCGTCTAGAAAAAAGACAAAAACAAGAAAAAAGATCCATCAATCAACCGCACTTGGTGGATCATATAGTTGATTCTGGTAGTCAGGAACCTCCAAGGGTAGCGTTTAGGGAACCTACAGTAAACAATAATGGTTTAGGGGCGAATTTGCCGATGTCCAAATGGAACCTTACCTTTGATGGCTCAAATTCTGGGTTGCCTGCTAGACAATTTATGTTTAGAGTCTTGTCGTTGGCTGAAGATTATAAGGTTGCGTTTAAAACTTTGGCAACCGACTTTCATTTATTGTTAAAGGGGCCGGCTTCTGATTGGTATTGGCGATTTCGGGAGTTGAATTACCCTCTTTTATGGGGCCACTTGCGCCAGGAGTTTCTGGAACGGTTTAGCTCGTGTCACTCAGATGTAGATGTTCGGCGAATGTTGGATGCACGAATTCAGAAACCTGGGGAAGTGTTTCAGGATTTTTATGATGCACTGGAAGGCATTTCCTTACAATTAACTGTGCCACTGTCTGATCTAGATTTCCAATGTGTAGTATTTCGCAATATGGCGCCAGCACTCAGAGCTCATTTAGCTGGAGTTGATTTTCGGTCTACGAGGGATTTAGTTAAACGTTGCTGCATAGTGGAGGCTGAGTGGAAACTTTTGGGGTGGAATGCAGATCGCGATACTCATCGTCGACCCCGTGCGGTACATGAGCTACGTGTACAGGAGGATTCAGAGGACCGTGGTTACTCAGACTTTCAAACCATACCATCTCGGCATCCCATTTGGTACCAAGGTATAGCAGCAGCAGAGGCACCCACCAGACCGAGAATCGAAGCATTGCAGACCAGTTCCAACCCCGTTCTAGCTAGGAGTCAACGAGCTGATGGACAAGCAAGTTATCGAGTATGTTGGAACTGCAAAGATTTGGGGCATGGATTTATTGACTGTCAAGAGCCAGTACAGCGAGTTTTCTGTTTCGGTTGTGGTAGAGAGGGAGTAGTAAAACCCAAATGTCCTAGATGCCAGTCGGGAAACTTCGGGAGGAATGCGGTTCCAGCGGAGAGGTCGCGCATTCCTGGCATCTCTCCGGCAACCCGACCAGTTATGACCGAGGCCGCTACCAACGTGGACCCGGAGTTAAGACGGCGACCGTAAATAAAGAAACAAATCGACCAAGTTCATCAAATACAACAGATTCGCAACCCTCTCTATCATCAACTAACTGTAAATTTGAGGGAACCTTCAGGAGGCGTAGGCGTTCGGCAGGGCGGTTCGTACGGTCGTGGCGTTACTTTACCCAGAGGCAGTTTCTGAAACGAGCTTGTGTGGAGTCGATCGTGTCCACACCTGGCGACAATCGGCCTTTTGCGGATATTTATATTAAGGGGCGAAGACTCACAGGCCTACTAGATAGCGGGGCCAGTGTTAGTATTCTGGGTGCAGGAGCACTTGAACTAGTCAATGAGCTGGGTTTGTATGTACACTGCATGCAGACTGCAGTTCGAACCGCTTCAGTTCAGAAGGCGGCCGTACTTGGATATATTAGCACGTTGGTACAGTTCAATAATAAAACTAGAATGATACGCTTCTTGTTATGCCCCAGTTTGACCCACCAAGTCTATCTTGGCATAGACTTCTGGGATGCATTTAAAATTGTTCCACATTGTTCCGCTATTGAAACTCAAGTTGCAGACTCATGTTTCCACCAATTGTCTCCAGCAGATAAGCAGAAGCTAGAGCTCGTCATACATCAGTTTCCGTCCTTTAATAAAGTAGGTTTGGGCAGAACAAATATTCTGTCGCACGCCATCGACACAGGAGAAGCCCAAGCTATTAAACAACGTCATTATGCAGTTTCACCTGTCGTGCAGAAACTGATGTATGATGAGTTAGATCGCATGTTGTCTCTGGGGGTAATTGAAGAAAGCAGAAGTGCTTGGAGTTCGCCAGTCACCATAGTCAGGAAGCCAGGTAAAGTGCGGTTATGTTTAGACGCCAGGAGACTGAATGAGGTCACCGTCAAAGACGCTTATCCCTTGCCACTAATTGAAGGATTATTGGCTCGTCTTCAGTCCACACGATTTATAACAAGCCTTGACTTGAAAGATGCATTTTGGCAAATTCCGCTAGAGGAGAAATCGCGAGAAAAAACCGCTTTTTGCGTCCCAGGTCGTCCCCTGTATCATTTCACTGTTATGCCGTTTGGGCTGTGCAATGCCCCTCAAACAATGTGCAGGCTGATGCATAAGGTAATTCCACATGAATTGCATGATCGGGTGTTCGTCTATCTGGATGATTTGCTCGTAACCAGTTCAACGTTTGATGAGCACTTGGCGCTACTTACCAAAGTGGCCAGTTTGTTAACATCAGCAAATCTGACGATCAACGTTGAAAAAAGCAAATTCATCCAGAAGGAGATTAAATACCTCGGTTATATAATCGGTGATGGTGTCCTTAAAACCGACCCAGAGAAAGTGTCAAGCATCATAGCCTACCCACAGCCCAAATCGGTTAAGGACGTGAGACGATTCATGGGGATGGCAGGCTGGTATCGACGGTTTATACCCAATTTCGCGGCAATAACTTCTTCGCTTACGGATTTACTAAAGGGCAAACGTAAGTTCACGTGGACGAAGGCAGCTGATGATGCCTTCAATCAAACGAAACAACTTCTAGTGTCTGCGCCAGTGCTGGTAAATCCGGACTTCTCGCGGCACTTTTACATTCAATGCGACGCGAGTGCCACTGGCATTGGCAGTGTCCTTTTCCAAAAGGATGATGATGGTGGGGAACATCCCATTGCATTTATGTCTACGAAGCTGAATGCCGCGCAACGCAATTACAGTGTAACGGAATTGGAGTGCTTGGCGGCAGTGCACAGTGTGAAGCGTTTTCGGGCATACATCGAGGGGTTACCTTTCACCGTTATCACGGATCATGCCAGCTTGAAGTGGTTGATGAATCAAAGAGACCTGTCTGGCAGGCTAGCGCGGTGGAGCCTAAAATTACAGGGATACAAATCCACCATCGAGCATCGGATAGGTTCTCAGAATGTGGTACCGGATGCACTGTCGAGGGCGTGCGCTTCTGAGAATGAACCAGCCTGTGCGGTAGTATGTATGCCCGAGCATCAGCATTGGGGAAGTAGTATTCCAAAAAGTTTTTTTGAAGAACCTGAGTATAGACGGTTAATTGCAAAAGTTAAAGAGAATCCTGACAAATTCGAAAATCTGATTATCAGCGACGAGGTTATATATATATCATGTGGTTCGAAGAAGAATGAAGACCTGGATATTCCAAGTGTTAAGATATGGGTACCTGATGCCTACAAACAGGTCCTGCTAGAGCGTGTGCATGACAGTCCGTTGGGATCTCATTGTGGTGTTCGGAAAACGGTAGAGCTGCTGCAAAGATACTATTATTGGCCGAGACTGCGACAAGATGTGGCAGATTATATTTCAGGTTGCGCAGTATGCAAACAAATGAAGAGCTCCAACACCATCATGAGACCTCCTATGGGCGCGGCTAGAGTGACAGATCGTCCTGTACAGCGTTTGTTTATAGATTTTATGGGGCCTTATCCAAGGTCCAAATCTGGAAATACCCAACTATTGGTTGTACTGGACCATTACACCAAGTTTGTATGGCTTCAGGCTTTACCCAAAGCTACTACTGAGAGTGTCATTAAGTTCTTAAATCAAAATATATTCCTCACGTTTGGTGTTCCTGAGACAGTTCACTCTGACAATGGAGTGCAATTCACATCCAAAGCTTTCTCGGATTTTCTGGTAAATTATGGAGTTGAACACATCCGTAGTCCTATATATTCGCCACAGTCTAATGCATCCGAGAGAGTAAATCAGTTGATACTCACAGCTATTCGAGCCTATATAGGAGAAGATCATCGAAAGTGGGATGAATTTTTGGCGGAGTCGTGCGCAGCATTCCGCAATGTCGTACACGAGGCCACCGGGTTTTCACCCCATTTTCTGATGTTTGGATATCATCCTATCCGGCATGGCTCCGAGTACGCTTTATTAAAGAGCCTGAATGCTTTTGAGGATGGTGAGGTGCTACTCCGCTCCAATAATGACAGGTTGCGAATGGTGCACGACCGAGTCAGGGTTAAACTTGCAGAGGCATACGCTAAGGGAGCAAATCGATATAATTTGAGGTCTCGGGAAAAGAAACTTGAATTGGGACAGGCTGTGTGGGTGCGGAACCATACTCTGAGTCGTGCAGCTGATCGGTTTGCTGCTAAGCTGGCGCCGAAGTTTTTAAAAGCAACTGTCACACGAAAAATAGGTCAATTATCCTACGAGCTGGTAGATGACAAGGGTAAAGTGCTGGGGATATATCATGCGAAAGATATAAAAATATGAAAGGAACCGAATAACGAATAGTGCCCGGCAATGTGAGACCTCTCAGGGTCTGGGTCATCCCCACGATTGTTGCTGATGTAAAACTGTTGAACTGACAGCTTGTCATTACTGACAGATCAAGCTGCTCAGCGAAAGCTTTTTTTTAAACTTCCCATCAGTTTATGGCAGCAAAGATGGCGTCGCATGCTTATACGAACAGGCCTGGTGATGCCCTAATAGTTCGGGAAATAGCGTTCAAAAGGGGAATTTTGGAAAGGAACCGCTCTTGCGGTTCACTGAAAAATTTCTGAACAAAGAAACGAGGGCTTTTGGGTTCTTTTTGGTTTGGAACTCTGAAAAGTGAGGGTCGTGCTCGTGGTTGAGAGGCAATAGCAGTTGAAATTAAGTTTGAAAAATTATTTGAACCTAAAATTGGAAAAAATATTTGAAATTAAATTTGAAAAAGTACTTGAAAGTGAATTTCAAAAGATTGTTTGAAATCAAAGCAAAATTGTGGCTGAAAAAACTGAATTGTGGAAAAACAAAGAAGAAAAACGACCTGTTATCGAACGAGGGGTGGATAACTTCAAATTAGTTATTTTCGAAAGAAAAGTGAGGAATGTCGAAAATTAAAGAGGCAACGAAGATGTCTTTGGGGCGAATAATGCAACGAAAAGTGGAATTGTAAAAACTACTCAGGAGTTGACGATCCAGGAAATTTTCTTCGAGCCGTGAATGTTCGTTAGTTGGTGTCGGAGGCAAAAGATATTGAAGCAGCCAAGTATGCAGATGATCGAGCTTGCGAACGTTTAAAGAAATACACATAATATTGGGAAGAACTCAGCTAAGTACCTTTTGATTATATAAGTGAATTTTTCAATCGACAAGCAACAGAATTATTATTCGAATACAGAATTATTATTCGAATTCGTATCATACCTAACGTATAGAAGCATGGGAAGATGAAAATATAACTAATTGAATTCGAAACTATTTGAATTTATGCATCAGAATAAGTTATTACAATTTTCTTCTTATTATTTAAAATATTCTCATCTATGTATCGTTATTGTTGCTATTAGTGTGAACTATTGAATTACTTTAATTAGTGGAATAAATATCGTATTACTAGATTGGATTGGTAAAGAGAAAAAAAAACCCATTTTTTGTCACGATTGGTGTTAACTGATCCCAGCCGGGTTTGGGAACTTTTAATAGTGTCATTTCAATACTGTAATCTAATTTTTAATTTTTCATCTATTGAACATTTTTTTTTGTTTTCTTTCTTTCATAAGGTCCAGATAGTTCTTATAGACTATACATAGATACTTTCTCATTATAATTTTGGTTATATATTTTCTTGATTCTTTTTCTATTTCTTTTGTTATGGGATTATTGCAAACCACAATGTGTGAATAAAGTATTATAAGAAAAATAATGATTTCTCCTCACCATCGTCTGTCCTTGCATGTTTTTTTTTGTAAAAATGTGATGTCCGCGTGCCGTAGCACCAAAGTGACTCTTTTCTGCCCAAAACCCACGCCAGACTGCGTTAGCCGGCAAAGTCAGGCACGCTGGGCAAAATAAAAATGAGTCTTATAACATAAAAATTTATGCTGCATTGACGGCGGCTCGGCTGAGAGGCCGAGGTGCAACACCACTAATAGTTATTAGAAAGAAATATGCATGGGAAGCAAAATAGTTTCTCAACTGTATAACTAACGCAATGCCAACAATTTTTATAATACCATTCTACGTGAATGAATGGTTAACTCTCCCGGTAGCTCTAATGGTATCTTATATTCCAGCTCTGATGATTTTAACTTTTAATGTCTTCTAAGGGCATCTAAGATCTACTAATAACCGATCAATTATATTTACTTTGAACAATTATCAAACAAAAGTTGATTGAAACGACAATTAATATGAAAATAATGCAAATCAATAATAAAACAATAATATGAGCATACCTCTATCCCATGCCACTCAATTCTCACAATAAAACAATTTTGACACATGTAAATACATACGTTTCAAACTGTCAGTAAGTTGAAATATTATCACTAATCAACTACATCACCTAAGGATTTAACAGACATATAAAAGTGAAAACAAAAGAAATTTCCCTTAAAAAACCAAAAAATCTATGAAATTATAAATCATTCTCATTATATATTAATTTATATGCGCGTATTTGTAAGCATTTAAACTTTTCATCAACCGGATATAAAATATGAAAAAAACATATAAAACAACAAGTGCAAATCCAAAAACCCAGAAATTTCGATGTGCATAGTTCTTAATTTGTTAATTATTGCCCTTCTCTGCCTTAAAATTACCTTCCTGATGTTCAAAGAAAACTAAAAAAAACTCTGGCGCACCTGAACCGCTAGAAACACTAAGGCCAATGACAGACAGTTCGGTTTCACCGAAGCGTTTAACGCTTCGGTTTGGTGCGTCGGCTGCCACACACAGCGTTTTTCAGAAGCGTTTATCGAGTCGGTTCAGTTACAAATTACGTCAGAGTATCATATAGATGCTTGTGAAAAAAGTAGTCATGCGCATATATATGTATATACATATATATGTAAGTATATATATGCATATGAAATTTGGGCAAAATGATTCTAATACTAATTTTCTTTGAAAATCTTTAATTGCCTACTTTTAGAAACCAAGTGTCCACAAATGTTTCATTTTCTAATACTGTATCCTAACCATCCTTCAAAAATCTATTTTCTTATCAGATTTTCCATCCCCTATCCTATGCATTCATCAATGCATCCAGAAAATTTCAGCTCGATCGGACTACGCAGCAATGAACTAATCGAAAAACGCTCGAAAAACGAGTCGATGGGTCATTTCTCTCGTCTACCGACGCGATTCCGAAACCGAGAGGCGGTTCGTAACGCGGTGTGTGTCATCACAATGCTAAAGTAACGCACGACTATACCGACTCGGTTTTCCTCTCGGGAAACGCCTCGCAAAAACCACTGTGTTTGTCATTGGCCTAATGTTCGAAGAACAGTAGAAGAATCGTGTAGGTTTTGAGTGCATATTCCACCACATGTGCTGCTTATTACGACCAAACTGTTTCAAATGCCGTGTTTTACTTTGGTCTCAAGAATGCATTATAACTCATATGGTGGAAGGTTTCAGATATTACCACTGGCATGAATTTCAACGTTTATGAGAGCAAAACAAAAAATGTGGTAATGTTCATTTCTAGCTAGCGTTGTGGTATTTGCGTCCCCTTTTCAATTTTCAATTTTTAACTTTCAATTTGGTTATTTCTACTTTATTTTGTCATTTTTCTTCTTTTTTTCTTTATATATTTTTCTTTCTTTATATATTTAACTTGTATTATTTTACCTTGTTATTCTTATTGTATTAATTTCTAGCCTAGATTATATAACGTAGCTCATTTTTTAACGATTTATTTACTTTAGTAAGCTTAAGCTTAGTTTAACAACTACTGTCGTATCTTTCTTTATATAATGGATTTTATTATTCGTGGATGCATATAAATAAATAAAAAACACGAGTTAATTATATTCGTTATCAGTTGCTTATTTCACATAATTTTGAAAGCAGCATCTCATATAACATCAATGAAGAAAATGCTCAGTGCCTGCAGCACTGTAACTGAAGTTGGTGTTTGGGGCTGCGATCCGAAAAATTTGCAGAACTTTGCGAATTGCAACATTGATTATTTATTTTAATTGTAAATGTTTCCTGTATGAATACTAACTGTAAGCGTTTATTGATACAAAAGTAGCACAACCGACTCGTGCTGGCAACCTTCTGCCAGTATCAAAGCCAAGAATATATCACATCTGCTTCACGTTGTTATATAACATTCGAAGTTAAAGGAGTATAAAGAAATTAAGAGTTACCTGCAGCGAGTTTTTTCAAATAATCGAAAGCTTAATATTTGCTGTTTATTGTCACTACAATATCATTACCATTTGAAAATTCTACGATAAAACCGCTTAATAAAGATATTGCAATTAAACACAAAACCAACAATAGCTGGCAACCCTATCGTGGCTTTTCAACCAAATTTGGCCTGAATAATGTTTATGACAGGCTTCATTAATTGTATGAAATTCGTATTGATTTCATGACCGCACTGGAAGTTATAGTGCAAAAAGTTTTATTTTCCTGAGCGAATTTTCAAAACCATAGACACAAAAATTACCATACCTGGTAGCACCAATCAAATTTTTCAACCAAATTTCCACCAAACAGAGATTAGAGTTAGGTTTAGCTACTGTGCCAATTTCATGAAAATCTGGTAATTTATTCACATTTCATAGGGCAAAAAGCAGTTTTTTTTCTTTGTAATTTTTCAAGATGGCACCACTGGCACAGACTTGCCCACAATTCAAAATCGCTTCTATCAAATCTGGTCTTACTTAAGTCCAATGCATTCTGTTAATTTTAGCTGTATCTGATTATTGGTTCGTGAGTTTCTGTGAACATAAGTTTTTGATGCTAAAAATATAGTTTAACTGGGAGAGGGTTACCGTTCTTGTCCGACATGAAATTTCCAAAGTTTTATTTTGAACGTGTAGATAAAACATAAGATTTATATACAGATTGGTTTTATTGTAAGAAACGGACATTTTTTTGAATATTCGATGGTTTGAATGTTTTCACTTCCAAATTTTTTTTTTCAAAATGAAGACACCAAAATTATCATAGCTGGCAACTCCAACCGAATTTTTCGACCAAATTTCTACCAAACGTGGTCTAAGGTAAGGTCCGGCAGTTGTGTGAGTTTCGTCAAAATCGAACGATTCAATCAGAATTTATAGGGCTAAAAACAGTTATCTTTTTTAGTGGTTTTTCAAGATGGCACCACTGGCACAGAATCGCCCGCATTTCAAAATCACTTCTATCAGACCTGGTCCTATTTAAGACCAATACATGCTGCAAATTTCAATTAATTCTGCCCATCGGATCGTGAGTTTCCGTGAACAGAAGTTTTTGATGCTTAAAATATAGGTAAATTTGGCAAGGGTTACCAGGCGTGCCCGTTATACCATATCTTTTTTTTTTGGTTATGTAAACAAAGCACAAGATTTACATATGAGTGGCTTTTTTTTGAAGAAACGGCATTTTTTCAAGAGAGACGATGATTTTGAGGTTTTCACTTTCAGTGCCTGCCCTAGCTACAGGGTTGCCAGCACGCTCATTAAAAGCAACACAAATCTACAACTAACTAATATCAATATGTCCTGAAAGTTTCGTAATGATTGAAT
>OZ022263.1:96609389-96614389 GCA_963978885.1 Nemotelus pantherinus | reverse complement strand
GTATATTAATTTTGATCTGTTAAATAGATATTTTCTTAGAGATTTTAATCTATCACAAAAATATTAGCAAACGAATTTGCCTTTCGTTTATTTTATTTTTCTATTTAATGTCAGCTATATAATAAGAATATTGTTTTTATTTTTTACAACTATGTTTCGAAATTGTGTCGTGTTAAAAATGCTTGTCGAGCTTTGGTCGTCAATTTGCTAAATATTATACACAATATTCAGAAACAAGTCGATTGTTTTTATTTTACGTAATGAACATAATAGTTTATTATTATGTTCAGGCCTGAGGTAAATTAACTTTGTGACTTATCAAAAATTAAAATTTATTTCAATCAGTATCTCGGATAAAATGGCAGTTTTCATACAAGTTTTTCGAAAATTTGAAATATAACTTTTGAAATTATTTTGCAGAAAATAAATCAAATTTTTATTTTTATATTTCACCAAAAGAATCAGTTTTGTTATGCTGAATTGAAATGATGACATCTTTCAAATGTCACATTGAATACCGACGTATTGAAAGTTAATCTTTAAATCGGTAAAGGGCGTTTTGGTATTTGTTTTATTGTATTTTTTGTTGTTGTCACGAATTTGAACGTAGCATAGATGAAAATTAAAACCTTGATTATGTTTAAAATATTATTATTATAGCTTAATATGTAACTATTTCACTTTTATTTTGGCATATTTTTATTTGTTTCATGCTTCAAAGTGCTTAAAAGAAAAAAGCTTTCCTCAAGCGTTTAAAAATACCATGCAATTTTTCATGCGTATTTGACGAGATCGCATATTTCGATGAAACATACATATGTGTTCAGTCTACAAATTACGCCATTAACAAACTATTAAATTAATATTTTATCGTAAGACGGTGGAGGAGATTCGTCGTCGGCTTGTAACAACTCTTTACCGCTTTCCGGTGGCAAAAGTATTGCAATATGATAAGGCGGTGGTGGCGCTGCAATCGAATTTGAAACAGGACTATGCGTCAACTGTATATTATTAGGATCGGAAGAGTTTGGAGTGTACATTTGTGGATGTGGAGATCCGGAATTTGGTCCAAACGAACCACTATTATTGTCCGGACCACGATTACTACGTAAGCTGCCGAGACCGCGAGAATGGCGATCGACACTTATCGATGGCGATGCTGTTACGTCACGTGGCACGTAACGGCAAAGTGAGATGGCACATAGTGCTAGAAATGATATTGTCAAAAACGCGCAGAATATCAGAGCGTCCAAACCGCGGCCTTGATGGTCGAAATAGTATTTGGCTCCAGCTATGAACACAGACGCCAAGAATAGAGATGCGCACATTCCGAATTTTAAATGTGTTGGCAGTAGTTGTACTTCGCCTGAGACTTCAGCTAAGGCGTGATGACCATCGGATGGTGTTGATCCAATGTGGTGATGGGCAGTCCCGGTGGCAGTTTGTACGGTAAGTGATTCAATGTCAAGCGATGGTTGTTCGTGTTCCATATTGTGCGATGGCGCTCTAAAAAATATAAAGTATACATCTTGATATTTCCACTTATCTGAAAACTGACCCATAATTGTATGTCAATGCTACAGGAATATGATAGTCCTGATTGTTAACTGTCAGCAATTGAACAGTCGGCCTAGTCAAATTATGCGGGCTATGGTGATTTGTGGGGTTGCTTATTTGCTGTCGATGCTGTTGTTGAAATTGCTGTTGATTGTGATGTCGATTCTGCAGATTACTATCGTGCAAAAGGTGAGGACTCGGTTGTTGCTGCTGGTGGTGATGTCGATGCTGTTGATACGGGCTTGAGCTGTTACTACGGCTCGATCTACTGCGATTGTTACGTATTGGATTGTTATTGTTTGTATTTGGACTAGTCGCTAAAATCGGTGTACTGCGATTGTTATTATTCGTACTACTATTGTTACTGCTATTACTAGTAATATTATTATTTGCATGTGTCCTAGACGAATCATTGCTTGAATGCGAACGATGTATGGTGGCAGATACAGGCGGTTTTGAAATTAAACGTCGTGGTGGCGGACCGAAACCTAATCCTACTCCACCACCGCCCAAAGAGGCAGCAACACGAGCACGCCCAAAACTGCATCCCTGCGAGCGTTTATCGATCCAAAAATGCATTTTTATGAATTGCTTTTATTCCTAGAAAATGAATTTAATTACCATGTTAATATTTCGCAGAATTTCCAAGGGGAGTAATATTTTGATTTTATTAGCCACAAAAACACGATGTCAATAAAAAGATGCCATTGAGCACAAACTGAATGGATTTTAGTAAAAAATACTCTAGCGCATCAGAACCGCTAGAAAACTGATTTTCGAAGAAATTGTGTTCGAGTGACCAAAAAGTGTGGAAAGACATAATACACTTTTTTTGTATTATCACATCAACCATTTCTTACCCAACGCAACAAAAACCATTTCTCGACAGCATCTCCTATAACAAAAATGATGAAAATGCTCAGTGGTGGCAGCACTTTTCCAACGAAGTAGCAATAAGTTTACCATAACAAGCTTATGCTTAAATCAACATGTCCTTTGAATTTCGTCTTCATCTGAGAATTTCATCAAAAGTTTCAGCGATTAGAAAGTTTCAGCCTCAAAGGCTGCCAACCGAAAAATTTTGAAAACTCGGAAAATCTATGTAAACATTGGCTACTTATTTTTATTGTAAATGCTTTGCATATGAATATATAATGGAAGTATTTGTTGGTGCAATATTTACGAACGTTTCTGATGCTGGAAACCCTGGATTAGCAGCATAGTCAAAAATATACCAAATTTGCTTCACGTTCAGTTTAACACACCATGTGAATTTCGTTCGTGAAAAGAATTTTAGGGTTACCAGCCACAAAACTTTTCAAGTTTTCGAAACGTTAATATTTGATGTTAACTGTCATTGCGGAATAATTCCCATTTGAAAATTTAATGACGAAATCGTTTAGTAAAGAAATACCGAAAAATTAAAAAATTGGTCATAGCTGGCAGCCCTTTAGTGATATTTTCACGAAATTCCTATGAAATTTGGATTTAGCCAAGGCCCATTTCTTGCACGTATTTTGTTTTGATTTCATGACTGGATCGGAAGTTATTGGGGGAAAAGCTTAATTTGGCTGAGCAAATTTATGAGATTTAGGTGACAAAAATTACCATAGCTAGCAACTCTATTCTAATTTTCCAACAAAATTCCTACCAAATATGTATCAAAGTAAGGTTCAGCTACTATGTGAATTTTGTTAAAATTTGTTGTCTGAATCGGAAGTTATAGGTAAAAAGCCAGTTTTTGATTACAGTGAATTCTCAAGATGGCACCAGAAGGAAATGGATGATTTCTATAATGATAAGCGATCAAAACGTTCCATGACCAAACGGTCGCTCAGACAATTTTGATTAGATTTTAAAAATGTTCTTAACTTTCGCAATTCGTGGCGAGCGCCAACAAAGTTTGACCCATTAGCAGAATATATTTTTTGCAGGCATTTTCCCATCTAGACGTAAATCTTCTCAATGCTAAAATAAAATTGGCGGTAGTTAAATCGGAAACGAGTTTTAGGTGCACGGCCCTTAATACGAAGCACACAAACAAAGTTATGTAACATTTAGATGTCTTACTTTTACGGCCTTCTTTATATTTAATGAAAAATGGCCCTGCATAATCGACACCAACCACCTGAAAAGCTGGTGTAAAGTAACGCTATCATGTGGTAGATTTCCCATCAATGGATGTGATTGCCTGGAATTAGCGCGAAAACAATTAATGCAATCATGGACGGCTTTTCGAGCCAAACTTTTTCCTGCTATCGGCCAATAAATCTCCCGTATACATGAGAGTAAAATTTGTGGACCAATATGTTTTAGCCTTTCGTATATGCGCACGAAAATTAACTTGGTTAAACGGTCCTTAATGCAGAGATAATAGGATGCATTTTATCAAAATCGAAATCAGATTACTCCAAACGATCACCAACTCGCAACATGCCACCTTTATGTAAGAATGGATTTAAATTTAAAATTTTACTTTTAGTATGAACTCTTTGGCCATTTGAAAGGCTTTCAAGCTCCTTGAAAACGATTGTTGCTGAGCGATTTTGATCAACTGAAGCTAAGCGTTAAGCTGGAATTACACTGCTGTCACGTCACGTCAGCTCACAGCTTGTCACGTCATGCGTGTTGAGGCATGAACTCACGCTTGGAAAAACTGGCACGCTAAAACTGGCTAAAACTACAATTTCAATTAGAAAATATATATACAAACACATATTTGCGTCACTCAATGTGCATATATGAACTTATAATGCATATTTTGATTAATCAGTACTCATTTCGCCATATACATTCAAAAATTTACGTTACATGTTAAACGTGTTGTCACGTGAGCTCAAAAATGTAAATTTGCAGATTATCGGGAACGTGAGTTCGGGTGACGTGACGTGCC
The DNA here is from genome assembly GCA_963978885.1 of Nemotelus pantherinus. Lineage (NCBI taxonomy): Eukaryota > Metazoa > Arthropoda > Insecta > Diptera > Stratiomyidae > Nemotelus > Nemotelus pantherinus. The sequence goes on along the minus strand of OZ022263.1, from coordinate 96,609,939 downwards.
AAAAGTGTGCTCCTAAGCATACATAATGGTACTGCAGATATATGTCCCGTGAGGTCAGCTGATATGATATCACGTGAGTTCACGCGACGTGACAGCAGTGTAATTCCGGCTTAACGCACTTCATCCAACGTGATTTGTTCTTGCCTATTTTGTATCGAGTTTTTGCAGTTTTTGCATACAACTAGCAGTTTTTGCATACAACGCATGCAATTGCTCTTTCGAAATTATTCAAATTTGAGAACCTTTCAAACAACGCGAATGACTTGTCTATCTGCGAATGAACACCTATTTTCCTTTCAGGTTTCAGGACAGGCAGAGGCCGCGGTTTATCAGATTCATTTGACAAGGTCAATTGAGGAAATGAAAGCCAGGAGGGTCTTTCGCACCACAGCAATGAGTTTTGTAAACTTCCAACATTAATACCTCTTGATAGCATGCCCGCTGGATTTTCTTGTGACGGCACATATTCGACGGAGCTTGTATTCGATAAAAATTGTATTTCTGAAAGACGATTGCTGATGAAAGTTGTTAGCCTGCATGGTTGTGCTTT
>OZ022263.1:96426889-96604389 GCA_963978885.1 Nemotelus pantherinus | reverse complement strand
ATTGCCTACGATGTGGTACGTGTGAAAATTTTCTTGGAATCGAAATGAAACAAAAGACAATCAATAAAGACACAATTCAATATGACAGAGTCGGTCTGATGATGAGGACCCAACGGGAAAAATAATGTTTACGGATATGTTTGGTAAGCAATTCGCGTAATGCGTGGAAGCATTACCGGACCATTGCATGTTGTTTTCTTTTTAACATTGCATGTCCTAGGCTGGGAAGATTTATACAAGAGGAAAGTTATACTTTTAGCTTTATAGCTTTATGTATAAGAGCTTTTTCGAAAGTACGACATCGTATTCTCGCATTTCCGTCATCTACGGTGAATACGAATTAAAGCTTTGGCCGGCGGCCGATCGTATCTATGCATATGTAGATTTTACATGCTGAGTGATTGTGATGCTCATTGGAAATTCCAATAGCGCATGCTCTTTGCTACTAGGGGGAATTGGTACTCTTGTTTTTACTAATGTTCGAAGAAGAACATTAGTATTAAAATCACTTTGGCCAAAAATTCATATTTCTATATATATATATATATATATCATCAAAAAATTTCAGTGAAAAAATCTCCGAAACGCGCCATCCGATTAAGCTGAAATTTTCAGGACACATTGGTGTATATGCAGAATAGTGCCAGGTCTCAGAAAAAGTTAAAAATCTTTAACCCTTTGGCGCCGGCGGCCATTTGAGTGATATTTTTAATATACCTATTATTCCGTACACAAATAAGTTTTGCAAAAATAAAGTTAACAAAATAAATTTCGAACGTGTTTTACATGTGAATCGGATAATGTTTTGGAATTTTTTAACCCCATGTGTGCGCTGGGTGCCTAAAAAGAGATCGGGAAAAATTGAAAATTTTTAAATTGCGATAACTTTTGACAAAGCTATTCAATCATTACCAAATTTTTAGAACGCATTAGTATTATTTAGTTGTGAATTTGTGTAGCTTTTGATGAGCGTGCTGGCAACCCTGAAGCTAGGGCAAGCACTGAAAGTGAAAACTTCCAAATTATCGTTTCTCTTGAAAAAATGCCGTTTCTTCAAAAAAAAGCCACTCAAATGTAAATTTCGTGCTTTGTTTACATAGACAAAAAATAAAATTTGATATGGTATAACGGGCACGCCTGGTAACCCTTACCCAATTTACCTATATTTTTAGCATCAAAAACTTCTGTTCACGGAAACTCATGATCCAATGAGCAGAATTAATTGAAATTTGCAGATTATATTGGTCTTAACTAGGACCAGGTCTGATAGAAGTAATTTTGAAATGTGGGCGATTCTGTGCCAGTGGTGCCATTTTGAAAAATCACTAAAAATGATAACTGTTTTTAGCCCTATAAATTCTGATTGAATCGTTCGATTTTGATGCAATTCACACAGTAGCTGGACCTTACTTTAAACCACGTTTGGTAGAAATTTGGTTGAAAAATTCTTTTGGAGCTGCCAGCTATGATAATTTTGGTGTCTTAAATTTGAAAAAATAAAAATTTGGAAGTGAAAACATTCAAATCATCGAATATCCTAAAAATGTTCGTTTCTTACAATAAAACCAATCTGTATACAAATCTTATGCTTTATCTACACGTTCAAAGTAAAACTTTGGAAATTTCATGTCGGACAAGAACGGTAACCCTCTCCCAGTTAACCTGTATTTTTAGCATCAAAAACTTCTGTTCACGGGAATTCACGAACCAATAATCAGATACCATTGAAATTTACAGAATGCATTGAACTTAAGTAGAACCAGGTCTGATAGAAGCGATTTTGAATTGTGGGCAACTCTGTGCCAGTGGTGCCATCTTGAAAAATTATAAAGAAAAAAAACTGCTTTTTGCCCTATGAAATGTGAATAAGTAACCCGATTTTCATGAAATTGACACAATAGGTGAACCTTACTCTAAACTCTGTTTGATAGAAATTTGGTTGAAAAATTCGATTGGTGCTGCCAGCTATGGTAATTTTTGTGTCTTTGGTTTTGAAAATTCGCTCAGGAAAATAAAACTTTTTGCCCTATAACTTCCAGTGCAGTCTTGAAATCAATGCGAATTTCATATTATTAATGGAACTTATTTTAGACATTATTCAGGCCAAATTTTGTTGAAAAGCCACGATAGGGTTGCCAGCTATTGTTGGTTTTGTGTTTAATTGCAATATCTTTACTAAGCGGTTTTATCGTAGAATTTTCAAATGGTAATGATATTGTAGTGACAATAAACAGGAAATATTAAGTTTTCGATTATTTGAAAAAACTTGCTGCAGGTAGCCCTAAAATTCTTTATACTCCTATAACTTCGAATGTAATATAACAACGTGAAGCAGATGTAATATATTATTGGCTTTGATAGTGGCAAAAGGTTGCCAGCACGAGTCGGTTGTGCTACTTATGTATCAATAAATGCTCACAGTTAGTATTCATACCGGAAACATTTTTAATGAAAATAAATAACCAATGTTTCAATTCCCAAAGCTCAGCAAATTTTTCGAATCGCGGCCCCAAACACCAACTTCGGTTACAGTGCTGCAGGCACTGAGCATTTTCTTCATTGATGTTATATGAGATTCTTCATTGATGTTATATGGTTTCAAAATTATGTGAAATAAGCAACTGATAACGAATATAATTAACCCGTGTTTTGCTCTCATAAACGTTGAAATTCATGCCAGTGGTAATATCTGAAATCTTCTACCATATGAGTTATAATGCATTCTTGAGACCAAAGTAAAACGTGGCGTTTGAAACAGTTTGGCCGTAATAAGCAGCTCATGTGGTGGAATATGCACTCAAAATCTGCACGATTCTTCTACTGTTCTTCGAACATTAGTGTTTCTAGCGGTTCAGGTGCGCTAGAGTTTTTCATACATTTTACTTACCTGTGATGATTTGAAATGCTCCGAAATTTTCATCTTTCTGCTTCATATAGCAGACTACCCATAGCCGATGTATGCTCGCAAGTTCTTTTGCCCTTATTTCTGCGAGTGATGTTCATTGGCCAGTTATGGACTTTTAACATATGAGCTTTCTCCCTTGCAGCATTCCCCATGCTCCAAGTCATGTATAAGTATCGTATAATTGCTGGAAAATAGCTTTCTAGCACATTACATTAGCATAACTAGGATTGTTTGATTGATGCATTCTGCCAGAACACATTACGGCGATTCCCGTTGGGGCGATAATGATAGTGTACAGTGGTAGTGGTGAATGGGATGAAGGATAGCATTTTGTAGTTTGCTATTTTTTTATTAACGGAGTGTAGAATAATGAGACTAAGTACCCATTAATAAAGCTTGATTTGAATGATGATGCGAGTTTTCAATGCAAAGACATTATTCGTATCAAGTTGATTCTAGGAAACAAAAAGTAAACAGAGGAAATAATGTTCTTTTTTATGCTAAACATTTTTTGTCTTCCCTGATGACGTGATTAGATCAAATCACAGTTACCCGTTCAGAAAAAGGAAATAATTAAATAAAGGTTTCTTTTCGTAATCAATTATAACAGTGTGATGTTATTAGTTTCACCAATCAGTTCAACCCTGACTCAATACAGGTTCCTATTCGCAGCTAGAAAGCTTGAGTAGCTTAGTGGGTAGAGCACTAGCTTCTTGCGTGTGTAGTTTCTGGTTCAAATCCAGGTTTTGGCGAGATATCGGGCAGCGAGCTTTGAGTTACCCTCGCTCTGAATAGGTACCTGAATTAATCAGGGGCAAAGTGAGTCGTGGAACTGATCACTCCACACTTGTATTCAAACTTATTGTAAATTTGTGATGAAGCTCGCTACCAGCTTGGACCCCTAGACTCAACAAAAGCTGTCATGGGATTAGTTTATTTGATTCGTAGCTAGGTCGGTTGAAGACCCGGTGTACGTTGATAATTCATTTGCTTCCGAAAATCGTCCTTCTTTATCTTTTTACAATTATCTCTCTAACAAAGTTTATTTAGAGAATTCTGTTCTTCTCTCTTTCGAAATTCTCTGTTGTATCCCTGTCTGTCTGAAAAACTCTCCGTTCCTTTAGCATTGCAGAAAATGGGATTCATAAATAGTCTAATAGAAGTAAAGGGTGCAGCTTACCTTCAAGCTGAAATGGTTTAGTTTCAAGAAGTCGTTAAAAAAATATTAGTCAAATCGATATTACAAATTAAATAGTCTTTTTCTACTTCGGTACATTTTTGCAGCCCAGTTTCCAATCGAAGGCATCCTGGCATGACTGCTATGAAATATTTTTTCAAGCCGTTGTACAAAATGGTTCTACGTCGTCAATTATTTTAAAATGATACATTTCAGAGGCTATTCAGCCAGGACAACAAAAAGGAAAGAGCTACTTCAGTGCTGTGGGGTGACTGTGATAGCCTTGCCAAGTTATATCTGCCCTCGTAGCCAGTCACTACAAAAGTGATGTGGACTGGTGCGGCGTCATGGCGTCATGGTTAAGTTTCCTAGTGCTGCTACCGTTCCGTCCAATCAATGCCGTCTAGATGTAAGGGCCATCATGCAGAATGGTAACGAAACTGTAAGTGGTCAAAGTTTCGTGCAAAATACGTTCGGTGTGATGGGCGGCCCGCGGTAAAAACGAAATCGTACGGTCTGTGCGGTAAATATATCTATGAAAATGAAGTGAGATCAGTGTACTAGTGCCAGTGAATTGTGGAAAGTGAAATTAACGCGGTGAAGTTTGTCAGGAAATCGATACGAAACGAGAAAGAGTTCGAATTAAATTGTGTGATGTTTTGTGACCTTCCACACGTTTTTCAAGTTTTGTTTACATATGGAGCATGTGAAGTTCACCATCACCAGTGATAGCAAGTTGAGAACGTTTTTCAAGTTTTGTTTACATATTGTGCAAAGCCCCAGTTGAGGGGAAACATTAGTGAAAATTTCAATTAGGATTTATTTTTATATTTATGATGCATCCACGCACATAAACTAACGTTTTATGTGTACTTTAGTGAAAAATCTGCACACGAAATCTCCGTGTATATCAGCATTTCTTGGTGAAAATGTCAGTAGCGACCAGACATGATCACGTCAAAGCTACGGTGATTACTTAGCTTGATGGCTCGTACATATAGAATGCATTGTTCGACGCGCCGAACTCTTATTCTTGGATTCTTGAGCAATCCCTCGTAACTTTAAATTTGATATTTGTTCTAAGATATACAGACTCATGCTGGACGATTGCCTTGATATCAAAATATACAATGATCTTTGATCTACTCATTCGAGCCATCTTACGATGAGAGAGCTTCGAGGTGGGCCACTCGGTGCTTTGCTTTCTATATATGGTATCGTACTCAGAAATCAACGATTCGTCACCTGTATAGCATTTTTCAAGAAGTATGTTTGCCACAGTTCTACGCCACGAATCATATTTGCTTCGTTTGAGGAATGAGACAGGCGCCCAGCGTGGGCTTTATCATTGATCTCTTCAAAAACACGTCGCTCTAGCTATAGAGTTACTTTGGCGATAATTGCTCATCACCAAAAAAAGGTTCAACCATTGGAATAGTTTCTAGTGCAGACTTGCCGAGTTTCAAACAAAACTCTATCGCGTAACCTTTTTCCTGTGATCGAGTTATAGTTATTTGTACAATAGACAATTCATTGGTTTGCCAAATAACCCGTATTTACCCTCTCAGACAGTTGATAAAAAATCTCGGACAATTGATCAATCATCTATTAGATAATTGATATCTCCTATCACGAATCACCGGCGAATAGGAAGCGCTGCGACGCATTGTCGTTTCAACAAAAATGATAAAATTAATTCTTGGATGGACCATATAAATACATATTCCGATAACAAAAAAGTTCCAAAACTCACTGTCCCAAAATTCATTCGATCCTATTGAAGCCATACTTACAAATCTTTGATTCACACCAGTTAACAACTCATAAGTCACCAAAAATTAAAAGTTCGAATCATTAAAACAATTTGGTCTGCTCTAAAAAAATTTGATTTTTGAATTCGGATTTTGAGAATCGATTCTCGATTTTTTACAAATGTTCGAAGAACATTTCAGGATACATTGGATATGAATGGATATGAATTGAATATGAATGGATATGAATTAGATATGAATGTATATGAATTTTCAGGATACTTTGGTGTATAGGTAGAAGAGTGCAAGGTCTCACAAAAAGTTGGCATCGGCGCCCTTTTTAGTGATATTTTAAATATACCTATTATTCCGTCAAACAATATTTTCTGCATACATAAATGGAATTAATTTGGAACGTAATTTTAATGTGAATATGATACTATTTTTGAAATTTTTAACCTTATATGTGCGCGAGGCGCCTAAAATGAGACTGGGAAAATTTAAAATTTTTTGAATTGCGATAATTTTTGACCAAATTATCAGATCATTATGAAACTTAAAGGGCATATTAATATTTATAAGTTGTAGACTCGTGTAGTTATGAACGTTATGCTATGAACGTGCTGGCAATTCTGCAGCTACGGCAGGCATTGGAAGTGAAAGCCTTCAAACCATCGGCTCTCCCGAAAAATTTTCGTCTTTTACAGTAAAAACCAACTCATATAGAAATCTTATGCTTTGTCTATACAACCAAAGCAAAACTTCTGAAATTTCACAACGGACAAGAACGGTAACCCTTATCCTATTTAACTATATTTTGAGCATCAAAAACTTTTGTTCACGAGAACTCACGATCCAATTATCAGATATAGTTGAAATTCACAGAATGTATTGGTATTAAATAGGGCCAGGTGCGAGCAATTCTGTGCCAGTGGTACCATCTTGAAAAATTATAAAAAAAAAGCATTTTGCCCTACGAATTCTGATTCAGTTACCAGATTTTCATAAAATTGACACAGTAGCTGAATCTTTTCTTAAGTCATGTTTGGTAGATATTTGGTTGAAAAATTCGGTTGGTGCTGCTATGTATAGTAATTTTGGTGTCCTGGATTTTGAAGATTCGCTCAGGAAAATAAATAACTTTCTGTGTAGTTATGAATATATGATAAATGGAACTTATTATAGGCATTATCCAGAAGGAATCTGGTTGAAAACCCATGATAGGGCTGGCAGCTATTGTTGGTTTTGTATTCATTTGCAATAACTTTCGTAAAATAATTAAACAGTACTGATCTTGCAGTGACAATAAACGCCAAATATTAAGTTTTCGAATATTTGAAAACTTTTGCGACTGGTAGCGATAAATTTCTTTGTACCCCTATAACTCCCAATGCAGTCATCGGATCAAAACGAAATTCGCAGCGTAGGTTGATTTCAATGTGAGGCAGGTGTGATATATTTATTGCTAGCGAAGGGTTGTCGCCGAGAGGCGTTTTTTGCTATTTTCGTATCAATAAATGCTTACATTAAGAATTCATATCGCGAACATTTACAATGCAAATAAGTCCCCTATGTTTAGATTTTCTAAGTTCTAGAACTTTTTCAGTCCGAAACATATTTTGTGTTTTGATCCCAAACATCTCTCTATCCCTGTAACTTTCGACGAACTCATCGGATAAAATCGAGATCGATAGAGTAATTTGATTTTGACGTGAGGCAATTGTGGGAGACTTTTAGTTAAAGTGCTGGTACAGGGTTGCAAGTACTAAACATTTTCTTTGTTTACGTTATGCTGCTTTCAAAGTTTTTTAGTGTTTGGCTTTCTTAAATCTTGAAATTCATGCAACCGGTAGTCCTGAAATCCTTTCCTCCTACAAGCTTAAATGCATTGTTAAGATCAAAGTGGTTTTGCACTCAAAACAGATTGGAGCACGTGGGGTAGAATATGTATTCAAAATCTGCACGATTCTTCTATTGTTCATCGAACGTTAGTATTTTTAGCGGTTCAGCTGCACTAGAGTTTTTTTTTTACTAATTTTCGAAGAAAATTAGTATTTAAATCGTTTCGCCGAAAATTCATATATCTTGATATATATATATATATATATATATATATATATATATATATATATATATATATATATATATATATATATATATATATATATATATATATATATATACATATATATATATATATGCAAAATGATTAAGTGAGATAATCTCTGGAGTGGTCGATCCGATTGAGCTGAAATTTTCGGAGGACGTAGATGTACATAGTAGATAGATATCCTAAACCTTTTGGCGGCGGCGAGCGTTTAAGTGAATTTTGAGGTACGCCTATATTTCCAAGCAGTGTAAATTTTTGTTAAAACAAATATTTGGGAATGAAAACTTATTATGTTTAAAGCTTGCCTATGTTAAAGAGTTGGAAATTTTGAGCCGTGTGTGAGTGCAGTGTGCCTAAAAGTAGGGAAGGATGTTTTTTTAAATTTTGATTTGTCATTATTTCTGACAAAAACATTTGATCATCGTGAAAATTGCAGAGCGTATTGATGTTGACAAAGATGTAACACACATGGATTTTCAAGATAGTGCGGGTAACTTTGTAGCTACGACAGGCTCCTGAAAAAAAATCCTTCAAATCATTGAACCTCCTCAAAAATTTTTGATTTTTGACAATAAATTCAAATCATTGATAAATCTTGACCTTTGTCCATCATGTCAAATTGAAATTTTTAAAATTTCGATTTGCACAAGAACGGAAACCCATCACCACATTACCTCTATTTTCAGCACTCGAAAGCTCTGTTCACGAGAACTGACGACCGGATTATCCGATCATAATGAAATTTACAGGACATGTTTGCTTTAACTAGGACCAGGTCTGATTGAAGTGAATTTGAAATGCAGGCAACCCTGCGGCAGTGGTACCATCTTGAAAAACCACTGAGAAAAAAAACCGGGTTTTGGCCTATAACTTCCGGTTCAGCCATCAGGTTTTAACAAAATTCACACACTACTTGGATCTTACTTCAGATAAAATTAAGTGAAAATTTGCCTGCAAAACTAGAATAGAGTTGCCAGCTATGGTGATTTTTGTCTCATAAATTTGCAAATTTGCTCTGCAAAATAAAGCTTTTTTCCCTATAACTTCCGGTCCATTGCAGAAATCAAAACGAAGTTCATGAAGTAACTGAACTTTAATGTGAACTAAATGTCGTAGGAATTTCGTACAAAAATCATGAAAGGGCTGCCAGCTAGGACCACTTTTGTAATTTTGTGGAATTTCTTTACTGAGCGATTATGTCATTAGATTTGCAAATGGGAATGATAATGCAATGAAAATTAACGACAAATATTAACGCTTTAAAAATTTGCAAAGTTTTGAGGGTGGTAACCCTAACATTCTTTTCAGACGTATTACTTCCAGCTCATTGTTTCAATCGAAACGAAATTTACGGGTTGGGTTTAACTTAACGTGAAGCAGATTTGGTATATATTTTGCTCTGCTGCGGACACAGGGTAACCAGCATTAGCCATTTTCATAAATATTGCACCAACAGATACTTCAAATTACGTACTCATATGTAAAGCATTTGCGATAAAAATAAGAAACCAATTTTTAAATTTTCCGAGTTTTGATAATTTGTTGGATGGCAGCCTCAAACAACGTTTAACCGCTGAAACTTTCGATGAAATCCTCCGATGAGAACGAAATTCAAAGGATAAGTTGATTTAAGTATGAGCTTGTTAAGGTAAACTTATTGATGCTTCGTTGGGGAAGTGTTGCCAGCACTGAACATTTTCATCATTTGTGTTATAGTTGAGTTTTGTTGCTTTGAATAAGGAATGGTTGATATGATTCTACAAAAAAGTGTATTACGTATTTCCACATTTTTTTGTCACTCAAAGAATATTTCTTCGAAAATTAGTTTTCTAGCGTTTTTGATGCACTAGACTTTTTTTACTTCTCAGCGTGAGAGCATTTTAGAGGGCAAAAATAATTGCTAGAGCACTGGAAAATGTTCCTTGGGGTGCTAGAGATACGTTTGACGAACGGTAAATAATATTTCGAGACGCAGTCATTTTTAGATGAAAACGTGTGATACATTTATGGTGCTTGAGTAATTATATACTTTCACGGTCACTTGGTTTTTCGGTGGCAAAATAATCAAAATTTGACCGATCCTAATGATTTTTTTTAGATGTTTGCTTTTCCGGCATATTCATGCAAAAAAATATAAAAATTCTAAATAATCATTTTTCTAGCTTGCTTGATTTGTCATGCAACTTATGTTAAACGTCTGAAAAACTACATTTTTGCTTGCTTTCTAGGTATACTTCATTTTGTAATGCTACATTTACTTGAAACCTTCCTTCCTATCAATTTTTTTCAGCTTCAGGAAACCGAAAATCAATGTAGGTATTAGGGAAAAAATATAAGAAGCTAGTTATGCAGAGTAAAATAAAAATTAAAGGATAATTTGTGAGAACAGATTTTTTTTCAAGCATTTATAGCAAAATAACTATCTAAAATCCGTAATTGAGATGATTTGAATATTTTTTAGATGAAACCTATAAAAACGAACATCTAAAAAGAAAACCATGAAGATCGGTCCAATTTTGGATTTTTTATCGCCGAAAAACTAGGTGACCGTGAAACTGTATGATTGCCGGTGCTTGTAATAGGTTTGGCAGTTGCAAGTTTGAAAAAAGGACAAGAAACGATTTAAATATTAAATTTGGTTGCAATCATTGAAGCAAAAATTATTCTCAAGAGATACCAGTTTCTGTGACAACTTGCTTAATTGAAAATTATTTAATCTCCACAATGCAAGACAAAAATTATTACCTGTATGAGTTCCAGTCAAAGCAAGAATCCTTCGAAAAAAGGAGTAGTAGGTTTAAAAAATAGTTTCCTGAAATACTATGGCAGTATCAGTAGAATCTTTGAACCATGCAATATTAAATCCATTTTGTACTTGTAGTACATAATCTTTTCAAGTGACGTGCACTATTGCATGTGTGATTGCTTGTATCCTGCTGGAAAAATTATAAATCTCTGAAGGGGTCCTGTGTTGAACCATACGTTCACATTCTAGTAGCCATTATTCACAATTGAAAGTCAATCGCTTGTTTTTATGATTTTTACTTGAGCAAACGCACAAAAAACTTTCACGATTTTGGTGCAACATTATCGTCAATCTAAATTTCATTCGGACTATTATATTAAAATTAATTTAAAATCATACGGTCTAACTTGACTCATTTGCATTTTCTTTGTAATCTTCTGTCTACTTTGCGGGAAGATTGCATCATATGTTCGTTCTGTTGTTTTTGCACTTTTTATGGACTTAAAAAACTTGCGTTAAAATAATAAAACCAAACACTGGATTTTATCTGACACTTCACACGAATTCACAATTATTTTAACACATATTCACCCCGCATTTTCTTCTTCTGCCTATCTTCTACACACTTTTGCGGTATTCGAGTTCTTGTATCCTTGAAAATCATGGGGCTCCAGCATTATTCTGGTTCGCTTTTACTAAGCTGTTGTTGTTGTTGAAGCTGCTGCTCTCATGCTATTGGATACATCACACACTTTAGTCAAGTGGCTTGCCGAAGTACTCACTAAACGAATTCCATAGACGTGTGAAGGAATTAGCCGAATGGAATGTGTCTTTCACATATTAGGTTATTAATTGATTCAAAATTAAACCGGGAATTTGGAAAAAATGATCGGAATAAACAAATAAATATCAAATCGTCTTTAGAGGCATAAACTATACACACAGCGGACGATAATTTCCCAGACGCGACGCGACGTATTGGTTCGGATTTTGAAAGGTAATACATTCGTTCTGTGAAGCTGTAGACTTGCGCAGTGGCTATGTGCTTGTTTCGATGTTAGAGCTGAATTTTTCGAAGGCGCCCATTTTGAATTATAGATAGTAAATTATACATGCAGTTTAATTACATAATTCAGTTTTTACATAAACAAATTTTCAAATCATCGACAACGGCAGATATTCAAGTTGTTTTTTTTTTATTGAAAGTTATAAGTTACTTTTCATAAAACATTTAAGCTATGTATTTATAATTATCCCCGTTGTACATTCTATGAATGGAATACTTCCGGTTTAACTGTACCATGAAGACCATCCTCAAAGTGATTGAGGCCATTTGGAATCAAGTGTGACTACTGCAGAAGTGGTGAAAGTCTATGATATATCCTATCCACAAAAAAGAAACTACTGCGGGAAAATTACAGAGGCATATCGCTACTTTGTACGTCCTATAAAATATTCACTAAAATATTAGGTAATATATTCAAAGTTCACGCTCACAACGTCATTAGGGAATATCAAGTTGACTTTGTTTAGGTCTGGACAATCAAACAAAGCCAAGGAATTTAACATCAACGTCAATGGTGGCTTTTGACTTTGAGACTCAGGGAAGCACAATTTTTTTCCAGAATAATAAACGATGCATTTCAGCGCAGCAAATATGCTAAAAATTGTCAATACTTAGTAAAAGTAATTGAATTTGATCACGGTTCCCTTCTTGTCTATAAATCAGCATAGACAACGTATATCATTTCTACAGCATCGAAGCCGAGCATATTGAAACGGGAAACTTCGATCGTTTTGCGGAATCAGCCTCCGAAAGCAGAATCAAATTGGAAATGTTTTTGCGGGATGATTAAAATTGAACAACTTTTTATTAACATTAAAAATTTTAATCTACATTGAAAATTCTATTTTGACAAAGTGGTTTCGAAAGCATGCACTGCCTCTCATCAGACACCAGCACACAGTGCATACTTGACTGGCGTGACCACTTGCAGGTGGAAATCATTACATTTTTATTTATGCTAGTTGTGACAAATTTTAACATCTCCGACTTATATCCATGGATATAATTTTACTTAGTAAAGGTAATTGAATTTGATCACTAAGTAAAATTATATTCATGGATATAAGTCGGAGATGTTAAAATTGGTCACAACTAGCATAAATAAAAATGTAATGATTTCCTAAATCGAATGTGGTTGACGATGGAGTAATATAATCTTGCGTGGAGTAATATCATCAATGATAAGTACTGATATCCATGCGAATTCCATTAACAAAATTAACAAAACAAATGAATTTCAGGATTAAAATAGAAACGACATTATAAATTGTAAATTCGTAGATACCAGCAAAGTATATATTTTCTTAATACTCGGCTATTAATTTTGGATTGTGTTTTATTGAGACTAAAAACTAATTATTTAGACATGAAATTGCAATAATAACTTTAAAGTATATTAATTCTTAGATTTCATCGGTGCGGGAAAGGATTGTTGTTTTAGATTTGTACAGTTTTGTCTACATACGTGGTTTTTCACTTTCATTATCACCTTATTTAGACATATAAATTTGCTATTGCTTCCAATATATTTTCTGTGTTTTTACTAATGTTCAAAGAACATTAGTATTAAAATCGATTCGGCCAAAAATTCTTGTTTCCATATATATATATATATATATATATATATATATATATATATATATATATATATATATATATATATATATATATATATATATATATATATATATATATATATATATATATATATATATATATATATATATATATATATATATATATATATATATATATATCATCACAAAATTTCTGTGAGATAATCTCGAGAACGCACCATCCGATTATGCTGAAACTTTCAGGATACATTGGTGTATATGCAAAATAGGTCCAGGTCTCCCTAAATGTCAATTATCTTTAATCCTTTGGCGCCGGTGGCCATTTTAGTGATATTTTTAATATACCTATTATGCCGTACACAAATAATTTTTGCAAAAATAAAGTCAACGAAATAAATTTCAAAAGTATTTTACATGTGAATCGGATAATGTTTTGGAATTTTTTAACCCCATGTGTGCGCTGGGTGCCTAAAAAGAGAACGGAAAAATTTGAAATTTTTTAAATTGTGATAACTTTTGACAAAGCTATTCAATCAATACGAAATTTTCAGAGCATATTGGTATTATTTAGTTGTAGACTCATGTAGCTTTTAATGAGCGTCCTAGCAACCCTGTAGCCAGGGCAGGCACTGAAAGTTGAAACCTCCAAATCATCGTTTCTCCTGAAAAAATGCCGCTTCTTTAAAAAAAAGCCACTCATATGTAAATCTTAGGCTTTGTTTACATACACAGAAAATAAAATTTGATATGGTATAATGGGCACGCCTGGTAACCCTTGCCCAATTTACCTATATTTTTAGCATCAAAAACTTCTGGTCACGGGATCTCACGACCCGATAATCATATACAGTTAAAATTTAAACATGTATTGGTATTAAATAGGACCAGGTCTGATAGAGGTAATTTTAAAATTTGGGCAGCTCTGTACCAGTGGTGCCATCTTGAAAAATCACCAAGAAATATAGCTGCTTTTAGCTCTATAAATTCTGATACAGTCATTGCATTTCAACCAAATTCACACAGTGGAGAAACCTTACTTTAAGCCACGTTTAGTAGAAATTTTGCTGCTAGCTATGGTAGTTTTGGTGCCTTCAATTTAAAAATTCACTCTGGAAAATAATGCTCTTTGCCCTATAGCTTCCAGTACAGTCATGGAATCATAACGAAATTAAAATGGCAAATTAAACTTTTTGTAGGCAATATTCAGTAAAAATCTAATTGGAAAAACAATGATAGGGTTGCCAGCTATGGTGTTTTTTGGCATATTTTATCCTAGAATTATCAAATTGTAGTGATCTTGTAGTGAAATAGGTACCAACTATTAAGATCTGGAAAACTTGAAAACTTTTGCGAATGGTAACCCTAAATTTCTTTGTATCCCTATAACAATCAATACAAAATACGAAATTCAACGCTAGGCAGATGTGACATATTTTTTGCCGCGGCGCTAGCAAAGAGCTGCCAGCACAAGGCGTTTATGTTATTTTCGTACCAATTAATGCTTGCATTAAGTATTCACATCGCGAACATTTGCAATGAAAATAAGTAAACAATGTTTAAATTTTCTAAGGTCTGCATATGAATACGCCTGCACTATTTGAAGTTCTACTTTCACTAGGTGCTAACTATACACTAACATTTATATGCAACCTATTTTTTTAAGAAGCACGCAGATATGTGGGTGTGGAATATATTTTTGAAACAGTTCTGTGTAAGAGGAAACATTTGGTTTATTGTAGAACAAGAGCTTTTCAATTTTTCTATGCGCGTTTTCAAACAAATTTTTCAAAATTTTATATTGAGCACGCAATGTAACATCCATTCTGCAGATTAGCAGTGTACCGAAGCTCTATAGAAGTGACTTGTTGTATGTTGCTGACCACAGGGCGTATTATATACTTTTTTACCATAAGGTACATCAAAATGATATCCTCTCGTCAAACTAGTTTAGCAGTGTCCATTTTATTCTTGGGCTGACCGCATTGACATTTATGCAGCACCGGATGCAGCAGAATTTCGCTTGATTTTGTACACTTTTAAGGGTATGCGTTCGAATTTTGGTGGGCCAGAACTTGCAAAAGATGCTCAGTATCTGACTCTAAGGTTGCGACCAAATCGGAGCAACGAGAGCGTCGAGACAAGAAGCGCACTGCAATCTTTGTTGTATTTTCAAGTCGAAGCAAGGAACCAAAGCATCAAAGCAATAGTAGTAGATCCAATCTGATTTTGTAACTCAACGCTCTCTTCGCTTCGACTTGGCCGTACCTTAAGATCTTAAGCACCACTCTCTGGGTCAATGTACCATAATTTCCACAGCTAAGTAAACTAAAAATATTCCATTCGAAATAAAATATCGCATGGAAAAAAAATCAAGAATAATCAAGAAAGTATACTATAATTTACAGCTTCGAGATTTAAATAAAGCGTGCAATTTGTTCATTGACTCAATATTTGCACAGCCGACATTTACGCAACTTTCAAAACAATAAAGCTTAACAACATCTATAGATCGATTTAAAATTCAAAACCTGCATTAAATCACATTTTACTATAAATACAATTTCGTTAAACGATTTACAGCAGCAGAAAGCAAAATGATTTCGTTCAGTTACAACTACTGCCTCCCATTTTTGGTTTCGGTGCTCATATTAGCAATCAGTCAGGGATCAAGTCAATATCAGAGTGTTGTATCAACACATTATCCGTATGATTATGATGTTAGGTGTCCTCAACGTGAAACCAAATCAACCGTTTTGCTGCCGCATCCCGACTGCAATAAATTTTACATTTGCAATCATGGTGAAAAAGTAGAAATGAGCTGTAAGAAAGGATTACATTTCAATCGTAAACTTCAGGTGAGATAAGAATTTTTTGGAAACGTAGGAAAATTGTTAAATGGGTCGATGAGAAAAAATTTGTAAATTTCAGGTTTGTGATTATCCATATGCTGCTGGATGCACTTCGAGATATCAAAGCAGGGTCCGATGTTATTGTATTTAAGAATTGACCATGATTTCAATTGAAAATGTCAGAAAATATTATAGAAGTTGATAGTTAGGCCACAAAAAAATAGCAACAAATATAAGTTTATGTAATATTTTTCTGGAAATAGAATAAAATTTGATGGTTTGAGTTTGAATTCTTTGAAATACTTTATTATGCTGAGTGATTAATAATTAAAGATGATTTAATACTGATGTTTGGCTATATTACCTAATCCAGAAATATTTGTTAGGCGATAGTATATCTTGCCTGGCTTCAAGTGATTACAAATATAAGCAACGATTTCATTAACATGAACATAGTATTAGCTTTCATCCTGCGGCTGGCTATTTATCCAGCTTTTTGTATTTTGTAACCCTTCCAATCATTGGTGATCCCAAACTATTCGTAACAAGACCAAAAAACTCACTGTCTCGTTCAAAACTTTTAAGAATACTCCTAGCTCATCGCTTAAGTATCTCGGTGTTGATTTCCATGCATCTTTGAGGTTTAGTCTTTATATGTGGTGAAAAATCAAAGCTGCTAAGTTCACATTTCAGCGTATCAGGTATCATTTCGCCAAAAAGATGGGAATGACCACCGAAGCAAAAGTCATTTGCTATTAGACCATCGTTCGGCCTATCCTAATTTATGCATCACCATCCTCGATTACCTGTTCCAAGACTACAGTGTAGGGGTGGACGTATTCGAAAGGAGAATCCTGTGTCTCTGCACTGCTTACAACCCGGTAACCAAGAAGTCGCCGAAAAAACCTTCTTCTGTACCAGAACTCGGGGCAAAAGCCGCTTAGGGACCGTGCTGACGACAAGGTTCTTCGGACAGACTGATGCGGTCACTTAGACGTACAGATCCAATGAGTCATTTCTGAGCTCTGCGAAGATAGTATGTCATTGGCAGCTCATTGATGCGCTTTTTACTTACAAACAACAAACAAAAGAGGCAAATTTTAGACCTAGGATACGAATTAGGTATAAGAAAGTAAATCAGATATCATATAAGTAAGTACGATAGCATAAAAGGAGTTATAACGAAGATGACCTCAGTTTCTGTACAGACCAAAATAGTTTTTTTAAGTTTTGCCCCTCTAGTGTAGATGGCCAAAAAAAAATCTGCTAACCAGATCCCAGGGTAACCTATCAACACGGGGTATGTGAGGTTTGACTCACTAAAAAAAGGACCATCTACAAGCCAACGAAGCTCTGAGTCGGGACCCGCCTAAGCACTGTTTCAACCCGGTCGTGCTGACTAACCTATCGGTAACCACGGACTTATGAAACTATTCTCCTCCCGCTTTATGCGCAGCACTTTCTCAACATATGTTGAGACTGCGCGCCAGCTCTCCTTGTTTTGCAGCATTGCATCCACGATAACCTCAGGCACTACTAGGCGATCGTGGATTCAATGGTGCGCCTCAAACTTACGAAGTGACTGCACATAAAGAATGTGTGCTTAGTAACCGTGCCCTGTCTAGAAGTGGCAAAGGTAAAAGTTTGGTAGCCGTGACTCCGGTTAAGTGAGACTAATAAGCTTAGCCGTTCAGCGTCCTTTATCACTTTAGCTCCAACGTTGCTGATCCCAATACGTCAGCTTGGTGTCCAGGGTCACTCCCAGATACCTGACGGACTTGCTGGTCTGGGCCTCGACAGAGCCAATTGTCATGGGTATGACAGTTGGTATCCTCCGCTTCGTCAGCATAATAATCTGTTTCAGAGACTGCCAGCTGAAAGCCGTGTTTTGTCATCCACCGATCCACCATCCTGATGACTTGGTTAAATCTGACTTGAGTGAATGCGGCAGATTTGGAAGTGGTTAACGCTGTGACGTCATCAGCGTAGCCTACAAGAAACACACCCACAGTCATTTCCAAGCGCAGTATCGTACATGATGTTCCAGAGGTCAGGTCCTAAGATCGACCCCTGTGCCACACCTGAGGTGACAGGCTTCCTTTTGACTCCTTTGTCGATATCGCAGAGCAGCCACCGGTCCCTGAGGTAGTCATATCATGACTAGCAAGTAGCCAGTGATACAAAACGATTGCTCAAGGGCCCAGAGGATGTCCGTCCACCTAGCCGAGCTCAAAGCGTTTTGTACGTACAGCGTTACCAGCAGGACAACCGGTCTGGCTTGTTGGCGTACCTCTTCCGTTCGTGCTACAACAACCTCTGTAATGGCATCGATTGTTGAATACCCTTTTCGGAAGCCATGCTGCCTGCAAGAAAAATCACCAGCAGATCTCACTGTTAACAGCAGCCGATGCTTGAGCAGCCCATCTAAAAGCTTCTCCGCAGTGTCTACCATGCATAGTGTGCGGTATGCTGATGAATTACCCAGGCTGCCCTCCTCCTTATCTACAAATACCAGTCGAGCTACTTTCCACCGTAACGGCATGACTCCCGCGACTAAACATGAGTTACACAAATTCAATAATAAACGCGGTTGGCTCTCCGCCACGACTTTAAACGCCTCAACCGGTACCCCATCAGGACTTTGTCTTTTTATTTGGGATCATCATTACTTGGCAAACCGACGATACGCTCTATGGGTATTGCATCCATGAGAGTCTACGGGTGACCAATTTGTAGCCATCTCCCCAGTGGTCTGAATTGACCTCCTCCCAAAAAACCTGCCATTTGGCACGTTTGCTCCTCGTGATGGCCTTGGTCAGCTCCCTCTTTGTCGCAATCTAGGTAGCAGATAGCTCAGGCACACCCGGCCTATTGCTGGCTCGTTGTGCTCTGCGCCTGCACGCCAAAGTGATGCGTCGTCGTTCGGCGATTTGTTCGTTCCACCAGTATGTATATTGTTTCCTGTGAAAGGGTCTCCGTTTGCGCATTGAAGCCTCACACGCCTTGCGAATCCATCCCATGAATTTTTCTGCAGCGGCCTCTGCTGCTGCACGATTCCCTGGGATCCCAGATGCCAGAAACACCCCTTACCAGCTCAAAACGAGCAATGCGGTTATTGCGTCTCGGTGAAGTTAAGCGGCATTCCATCCTAGCCAATTGCAGGGAGAGCAGCAGTGTCTGGCCTGCTCGCAGCGATTTGGAAAGTTAGGTAATTATGATCACTCACAGTGTAATCCTCCATCACCCTTCAATTGTTGACGAGTGCCGCAAGTCTTTCCGATGCCATGGTGACATCAGGAATAGATTCGCCAAATCTGGGCCTTCGGAATGTTGGTATTGAGCCCGTATTTAACACCAACAAACCCAACCTCGATGCCATCTCGACTATGCGTCGCCGGCGAGTGTTTTCGGTGGGCATGCCCCACTCCAGCGCCCTTGCATTTTAATCACCCCTTACGATGACGTTGCCGGCGATACCAAGGAGAGCTAAACTTGTCTCTGAATTTCTGCAAGGAGTCATTTGGGGGCAAGTAGCATCTCTCCGTATGCCACCCACACGTGGCCGTTGCCTGAGCCGTAGCTGCCGATACGGGCCCCCTGCCCGTCAGTGATCCATATCACTGCGTACCCCGTAGCCTCTGCCAGCCAAACGGATGAGTTCCTCCCCCTTAGAGGCTCGCTGATCAGTATGAACTGAGCCCTATGCTGGCAGACTAGCTACGTGAGGAGGTCATCTGCAGCTCTATAACCCGGCAGGTTGCTATAGAAGACTTTTGATACCTTTCCTTGCTTTTTCTTGGCATCAAGTGCGTCTTAAGATGCTTGGCGCCAGTCGTGCCATGTTTTTCAGTACATATTATACAGTTCAAAACCTGTCCGGACCCTTGCAGCTACGTCTTGTGTGGTCTAGGCATCGGTAGCAGCGAGTTACCTCAGCCCACTTTCGTACTCGGGCGCAAATCAGTCCCACTCGTACTGATGTCACCTCCTCGCTGGTTTTGAGGCTATCAAGGTCGAGAAACTCGATCTTGACTCTATAAGTCACAAGCTTCACGTCCCCCTGGTCATCTACGGCGGCCCAGATCGAGTCCTGCAATTTCGTTCGATCATTCGTCCACGCAATTTCCAGAAGTATCCCTTCTTCTGCGTTTTTTCCTATGCGGCGTACTTGCGTACCAGTTTCATTTGTGGAAACATTTTGGCGGGTCGCCCCCAGAACTTTCGCGTAAGTTTCTCCCGGAGCTGGTTTGACGATGACAGTATCGATTTTCTTTCTCCGCTGTCTGCCCCTGTTATTTCCTACCGTTTTTTTGTTTTCGCTTTTTGGGACCCCCTTTTTCTGAACCTTTTTTGTGTTAGCGGGTACCACCAGTGGTTAAGTGACGTTCATCTTCTCCTTTCTGTTTGTGACTGTCACTCACTTCCTCAAATCAGATGCTGGCACCACCTTCCTGACCTGGATTTCTTGTGAGTCTTCAGGATTGGATGCGGCCACGTGTTTATTCTGCCGTGGCCCATCTAGTCCCGGGACCCCTACAGGAGTGGCCACCTCAGCAGTCTGGTCTTCCAGAACCCACTGATGCTCCAGTTCTGCCTTCTGCACAGTTCGTATTATGCCCCTCTCTTAAGTAGGAAATTATTGCATTTTCCATGCTACGCGTAGTATATGCGCTTTGACACTGACTCAGGTGCCTGAAAAAGTTACAGATATGAAAGAAAATGGATACGAAATGGTTATCAGTGTATCCATATGCACAACGGCGCTTTCTCATAAAACTCGGTTCAAAGTACCCCTCTCTTCCGCACTCACCACCGAAAAGCCCTAATGATTTCCCTTATATACGAAATGCCATGATGTGCAGACCTGAGTGAGAGCGCTAGCGGCGGAAAGCCAAAAGAAACGTCAAATGTTCACGAGATTCAAAGAGCAATGTGAAATTTACACGAGACTTTTCCGATATTGTTCGGAAAGATCGAATAAAACGTGCTTGTTTTATATTTTGTGTGCACATACAAATATATATATACATGTATTTATTTATTACATACTCATTTTTATACATATTTATTTATTTATTTATTTGCCAAACAAGGCATGATACAATATATATAAAACAAGAAATAAAACAGAATATAAAAGTATTTCAAGTTGATGTTGATTTGTATTTAAGAAAAGTAGAATGAGAAATAAATAGGTTAAGAAGTTTATAGGGTCTTTGACAAGTTATTTACTAATGTTCGAGAACATTAGTACTAAAGACGATTTGGCCAAAACTTCATATTCATATATATTCATATATATATATATATATATATATATATATATATATATATATATATATATATATATATATATATATATATATATATATATATATATATATATATATATATATATATATATATATATATATGTATATATATATATATATATATATATATATATATATATATATCATCAAAAAAATTCAGTGACTGTTTCTCGAAAACGCGCCATCTGATTCAGCTGAAACTTTCATGATACATTAGTGTATATGCAGAATAGGTGCAGGTTTCACTAAATGTCAATTATCTTTGACCCTTTGGTGCCGGTAGCCATTTTAGTGATGTTTTTAATATACCTTTTATTCCGTCCACAAATAGTTTTTGCAAAAATAAAGTTAACAAAATGAATTTGGAACGTGTTTTACATGTGAATTGGATAATGATTTGGAATTTTTTAACCACATGTGTGCACTAGGTGCATAAAAAGAGAACGGAAAAATTTGAAAATGTTTAAACTACGATAACTTTTGGTAAAGTTATTCAATCATTATGAAACTTTTAGAACATATTGGCGTTATTTAGTTGTAAATTTGTGAAAATGAGCATGTTGGCAACCCTCTAGGTAGGGCAGGCACTGAAAGTGAAAACCTTTAAATCATCAAATCTCCTGAAAAATTATCGTTTTTTGGAAAAAAAAACCACTAATGAATATGTCTTATGCTTTGTCTCCATAACTAAAATAAAAACTCTAGCGCACCTGAACCGCTAGAAACACTAATGTTCGAAGTACAGTAGAAGAATCGTGCAGGTTTTGAGTGCATATTCCACCACATGTGCTGCTTATTACGGCCAAACTGTTTCAAATGCCACGTTTTACTTTCGTCTTAAGAATGCATTATAACTCATATGGTGCAAGGTTTCAGATATTACCACTGGCATGAATTTCAACGTTTATGAGAGCAAAACACGGGTTAATTATATTCGTTATCAGTTACTTATTTCATATAATTTTGAAAGCAGCATCTCATATAACATCAATGAAGAAAATGCTCAGTGCTTGCAGCACTGTAACTGAAGTTGGTGTTTGGGGCTGCGATCCGAAAAATTTGCAGAACTTTGCGAATTGTAACATCGGTTATTTATTTTCATTGTAAATGTTTCCAGTATGTATACTAACTGTAAGCATTTATTGATACAAAAGTAGCACAACCGACTCGTGCTGGCAACCTTTCGCCAGTATCAAAGCCAAGAATATATCAAATCTGCTTCACGTTGTTTAATAACATTCGAAGTTATAGGAGTATAAAGAAATTTAGGGTTACCTGCAGCGAGTTTTTTCAAATGATCGAAAGCTTAATATTTGCTGTTTATTGTCACTACAATATCATTACCATTTGAAAATTCTACGATAAAACCGCTTAGTAAAGATATTGCAATTAAACACAAAACCAACAATAGCTGGCAACCCTATCGTGGCTTTTCAACCAAATTTGGCCTGCATAATGTTTATAATAAGTTTCATTAATTGTATGAAATTCGTATTGATTTAATGACTGCACTGGAAGTTATAGTGGAAAAAGTTTTATTTTCCTGAGCGAATTTTCAAAACCAAAGACACAAAAATTACCATAGCTGGCAGCACCAATCAAATTTTTCAACCAAATTTCCACCAAACAGAGATTAGAGTTAGGTTTAGCTACTGTGTCAATTTCATGAAAATCTGGTAACTTATTCACATTTCATAGGGCAAAAAGCAGTTTTTTTTCTTTGTAATTTTTCAAGATGGCACCACTGGCACAGAGTTGCCCACAATTCAAAATCGCTTCTATTAAATCTGGTCTTACTTAAGTCCAATGCATTCTGTAAATTTTAGCTGTATCTGATTATTGGTTCGTGAGTTTCCGTGAACAGAAGTTTTTGATGCTTAAAATATAGGTTAACTGGGAGAGGGTTACCGTTCTTGTCCGACATGAAATTTCCGAAGTTTTATTTTGAACGTGTAGATAAAACATAAGATTTATATACAGATTGGTTTTATTGTAAGAAACGGACATTTTTTTGAATATTCGATGGTTTGAATGTTTTCACTTCCAAATTTTTTTTTTCAAAATGAAGACACCAAAATTATCATAGCTGGCAGCTCCAACCGAATTTTTTGACCAAATTTTTACCAAACGTGGCTTAAAGTAAGGTCCAGCAATTGTGTAAGTTTCGTCAAAATCGAACGATTCAATCAGAATTTATAGGGCTAAAAACAATTATCTTTTTTAGTGGTTTTTCAAGATGGCACCACTGGCACAGAATCACCAGCATTTCAAAATCACTTCTATCAGACCTGGTCCTATTTAAGACCAATACATGCTGTGAATTTCAAATAATTCTGCTTATCGGATCGTGAGTTTCCGTGAACAGAAGTTTTTGATGCTAAAAATATAGGTAAATTGGGCAAGGGTTACCAGGCGTGCCCGTTATACCATATCTTTTTTTTTTTTTTGGTTATGTAAACAAAGCACAAGATTTACATATGAAAGGCTTTTTTTTGAAGAAACGGCATTTTTTCAAGAGAGACGATGATTTGGAGGTTTTCACTTTCAGTGCCTGCACTAGCTACAGGGTTGCCAGCACGCTCATTAAAAGCTACACAAATCAACAACTAAATAATATCAATATGTCCTGAAAATTTCGTAATGATTGAATAGCTGCGTCAAAAGTTATCTAAATTTAAAAATTTTCAAATTTTCCCGTCCTCTTTTTAGGCACCCAGCGCACACATAGGGTTAACAAATTCCAAAGCATTATCCGATTCATATGTAAAACACGTTAGAAATTTATTTCGTTAACTTTATTTTTGCAAAAATCATTTGTGCACGAAATAATAGGTATATTAAAAATATCACATAAATGGCCGCCGGCGCCAAAAAGTTAACAATAACTGACATTTAAAGAGACCTGGACCTATTCTGCATATACACCAATGTATCCTGAAAATTTCAGCTCAATCGGATGGCGCGTTCCCGAGATTATCTCACTGAAATTTTTTGTACATATATATATATATATATATAGAAATATGAATTTTTGGCCGAATCGATTTTAATACTAATGTTCTTCGAACATTAGTAAAAATTTGAAATTTTACAACGGGCACGCCTGGTAACCTTTTCCCAATTTACCTATATTTTTAGCATCAAAAATTTCTGTCTACAGAAACTCACGATCCGACAATCAGAATTAGTTTAAATTTACAGAATGTATTGGTCTTAAGTTGGACCAGGTCTGATAGAAGCGATTTTGAAATGAGGGCAATTTTGTGCCAGTGGTGCCATCTTAAAGACTCACTAAGAACAATAGCTGCTTTTGGCCCTATAAATTCTGATTCAGTCATTCGATTTTGACGAAATTCACACGGTAGCTAAATTTTACTTTAAGCCACGTTTGGTAGAAATTTGGTTGAAAAATTCAGTTGGAACTGCCAGCTATGGTAATTTCGGTGGCTTAAACTTTGAAAACTCCTGAGGAAAACAAAGCTCTTTGCCCTATAGCTTCCAGAACGGTCATTGAATCAAAACGAAATTCAAATGCCAAATTAAACTTATATTAGGCAATATTCAGTACAAATTTAAGTTCAATACAATGATAGGGCTGCCAGGTTATTTTTGTATTTGTTGACAAACATTTAGTAAGCGATTTTAACATAGCATTTTTAAATCGTAGTGACCTTATAGTGAAAATAAACACCAAATATTAAGATCTAGAAAATTTGAAAACTTTTGTGAATGGTAACCCTTAATTGCAGTCCGATGCAGATCCCATGACCCTTAAGGCAGTCATCGGATCAATATGAAATTCGCAGAGCAGGTTGACTTCAACGTAAGGCTAATGCGACATATTTTAGGCTTCGGTGCTGGCAAAGGATTGCTAGGCCTTTTTGTTATTTTCATTCCAATAAATGCTTGCATTAATATATATATATATATATAATCAAAATATTTCAGTGAAAAAATCTCAGGAACGCGTCATCCGATTGAACTGAAATTTTGAGGATACATGGGTGTATATGCAGAATAGGGTCAGGTCTCATAAGAAGTTAATAATCTTGAGCCCTTTGGCGCCGGCGGCCATTCTAGTGATATTTTAAATATACCTATTTTTCTGTTAAAAAATAACTTTTCCAAAAATAAAGTTTATGTTATAAATTCTGAACGTGGTTTGAATATGACTATGATAATGTTTTTGAAATTTTTAATCCTATGTGTGCACTAGGCGTCTAAAATGAGAATGAGAAAATTTTTAAATTGCGATAACTTTTTACTTGATTGTTAAATCATTATGAAACTTTAAGGACGTATTAACGTTGTTAAGTTGTACACTTGCATAGTTTTTCATGAACGTGCTGGCAACCCTGTAGCTACCGTAGGCACTGTAAGTGAAAACATTCAAACCATCGAATATTTTAAAAAGTTGTACTAAAAAAAAAGTTGTGGTCGGTTGTACTACTTTTGTATCAATAAATGCTTACAGTTAGTATTCATACCGGAAATATTTACAATGAAAATAAATAACCAATGTTTCAATCCCCAAAGTTCTGCAAATTTTTCGGATCCCAGCCATAGGCGCGCCGTAGGGGGGGCCAGAGGGGGGCGGGACCCCCCCAGACCCTAGGTTGGCCCCTCCCAGAAAAATAGATATTTCCAACAGCAGACACTTAAGTTTTCGCCTCTAAGGTTTTTGTGTTTAATTAATGGTAAAGGATATGGTGCTTGAACAGTCTTGGAATATTGTCAAGATGAGCCGAAATTATTTGGAAAAGGTTATCGACCTTACGGCGTGTCTCAGTCGCCAAAGACGTGCTTTCAGAGGACATGATGATAGTAGTGCCAGTGATAACCGTGAGTTTGTTGTTGGACAGTCTTATGATGGTGCTAGTGTCATATCAGGACAAAAAAATGGTGTACAAATCTAAATTAAGATGAAACACCCTGCACCCACATTTGTACACTGTCTAGCTCATAAAATTATCCTGGTTGTTTGACACATTCTTCACAATCGAAACGTGTACATCCTTTTTCAATGCCATCGAATCCCTTTACCTACACTTTTCGAAGCCATCACAACACGAATTGTTGAAGCAGCTTGAAGAGGCGGTTGGTCTAAACACAAGACGTGGAATGAGAAGTTCAAGCTCGACTCGTTAGTCAACGAGATTTCACAATTGCAAATATGTGATCGATAGCTATGGGACTATGAAAGAGGCTTTAGAAAAAGAAATAAATGAGGAAAAATACAACGACTCAGTTTATTCGGGATCTTTCATTCAATCAGTAATCCTAAGTTTGTAGTAAATCTTTTCATCTTTCACTATGTTCTTCTTATAACGAACATGTTAAGCACATATTTCCAAACTAAAAATGCAACTCTTAGGGATGGGATAGATCTTATGAATGGAACAGTTGAAACATACTAAGTGAGCGTGAAGACTTGTTAGTTTGGGAAAAAATGAAATCATTCGCAGGAAAGAACTGTCTGGATCTCACATTTACCAGAGGATCACGAAAACGGAAAAAAGCAAAAAACACTAGTTTCAAAGATTTTGCTGTTTCATCTAGCCTCGGATACGCAGTTAGGGCTGCAAAGATATTTCTGCAAACCAAATGGCTCGAAAAGAGTAATATACAGCACTTTTCATCTTGCCAAATTATTTTCGGTTTTTCTAGGTTTTCTAGGTAACAAATGTTTGAAGTAAGAGATCAATTTCTTCCTTCTAAGCTTAATATATTCCAATTCCTTTAAAGATATTTTGAAACTAAGTATCCTCTTCTTCAAGTATAAGTTGAAATTTATTTAGCTTCTAAACGAAGAAATATTCTTACATTTTGAATTATTTCCATTCTATTCCCGAATAATTCATACAAGCTTTCTTTCTTAGCGGTCATTGATAATTCGTGAGTAGTTCATACCTACCATTCAAATTATATGCATGTGGTAGTAGCTCATACGTATTCACAGACAAGAAGTTTATTTGATAATGCATTATGCATTAGCAAATAACAAAGAATAAATCAACAAAAATATAATGTATTAGTAAATTATATAAGTTTTATGAACAGTACGTAAAATCATCGCATTTCTTGAACCTTTCAGTCCCTGGCCCCTGCCAGATTTTAGGCCACGGCCCGCCTATGATCCCAGCCCCAAACACCAACTTCAGTTACACTGCTGCAGGCACTGAGCATTTTCTTCATTGATGTTATATGAGATGCTGCTTTCAAAATTTTGTGAAATAAGCAACAGATAACGAATATAATTAACAAGTGTTTTGCTCTCATAAGCTTTGAAATTCATGCCAGTGGTATTATTTGAAACCTTTCCACCATATGAGTTATAATGCATTCTTGAGACCGAAGTAAAACGTGGCGTTTGAAACAGTTTGGCTGTAATAAGCAGCTCGTGTGGTGGAATATGCACTCAAAACCTGAACGATTCTTCTACTGTTCCTCGAAAATTAATGTTTCGAGCGGTTCAGGTGCACTAGAGTTTTTTGAAAATAGATTTGGTGATACCTGAAGAGCAGTGATGACTAACAATGTTGAATGTTCTACAACACCTATTGATTGATTCATTAAACCTATTAACTGTAAGGTGCTGTGTGCCTAGTCCACCTTATTTGATTGTTGAATGTTATTTTGTTGGAGAGAGCTATTTACTAACTGTTCCATTGATGATGTCAAAGGCTAGTCATGCGCTAATTATGGTTCTTCTTGATGAAAGAGTCATTATGTTTGATAGACCAAGTGTGTATTCGTAAGAGGGAAGATTATTAAAGTCGTATGGACTATAGAGGTAAAAATTGAAAATTAAAAATTGTTTCTGAACCGATTTGAGCCTGTCGCTGTGTAGTTGAAAAGCTGGGCACCAGAATATGCAGGCATGTTCCAGTAGGGGCCGCACTAATGATGTGAATAGAAACTTGGTAACAATAATGATTTGAACTCTTTAGCGCGCCTCTTAATGAAACCTAATTGTTTGCTCGCTTTCGACAAAACTTTGTCGATTAGCAAGTAAAAGCGCATTTTGGTATCTAGGGTTACACATATGTCTAAGATATGTTCTACCCTAATAAGTTCGTTGTTATTGAGATAGCATGAGCTGGCTATGACTTAATTTTTTCAAGAGAAACTTATCATTCGACACATGTCGACGTTGAGATTTTGTTTATTCAGGTGGCACCACTGTTCGAGAAATTTAAGTTTTGATTGGAGAAAATCAATGAGCGTTTTTACACGACTTCCCAATTTGGGATTGGGAATATACCGTAATTCGTGAGCTTTAGCCCGATTTCCATGTATGTGTGCACAGACTGTGTACGTGCACGGAAGCTCTTCAGGAGCTTGATTTGCGAATACCGGTTTTGTACGAAGCGTTCATATGTATGTGTGCCGGACCAAATTATATGGCTACACGAAGATCGGATTAAAACCGGTTTGAAATCCGGATCTCGTGTAACCATAGCAATTTGAGCGGCGATCTGGTTTACAAACACATAGATTGTGATTTGTTTTCAATAGGGCGTGTCCAAAAGGGAAATTTCTAATATCGTGGCTCTTAGCGGCCGCTGTTCACTTCGTCGAACAGTTTGGTGGCCATCCACCAAACAGCATGTATCGGAATGCAATATCATTCCGATAATGCATCTGAGCGGAAAGCACGTGCGCTGTATCTGAGCGTTAAATGCTGGATTCGATTATTTTATTTAAAATGTAGGGTGAAGAAATTCTGCTGCTGATGGCATACAAGCAAATGGCATAGCATATTGCCTACCATATATGGCATGCCATCAAATATTGCATACCATAGGCCGCCTCTATTAGCAATTTGAAATGTTATGCCATGGGAAATCGCTAATGGAGGCGGCCTGTAACAATTAATTAATGGGCTAAAAAACATGCAGTTTTAGCGAGTATATTTAAATATTTTGGATTAATTTTTGATGTATATGAGTGACTCTCCATTTCATCAAAAAGTATTGTAGAGTTAGGCTTGTAAGCACTGAAGCACAATCAAATAGATGCCGTTAAGTGGTCATTAGTCAGAGAACTCCTAAGCTGCGATTCGATTATTTTCATTTGAGAAAACGTTGCTTCACATCGATAAAAATGCAAATATCCTCATTGCCACCAATCTCAATAATGGATATTTTTTATGGTAATAAAATAAAAAAAATAATTTTCATTTGCGCGGGCAATGGTTAAAATTTCTAACTCTAGATTCGATGAATTCAATTGTAAAGTATGCGCTAGATTTGATGAAATATCCTCGTTATCGAATTCTCTAAAAGGAAATGAAATAAATTCAAAAATCGGTTGAAGGTTATTGAGATTTGCAAATCGTCTCTCGAATTCTTGTTTAAAATTTTCCAGTTCAGGACAAAACATTTCAATATTACATGCACCAGTAGGTTAGGTTAAGTTGTCCCAGTTGGCACAAGGCCACACATGGACCTATTGGTACATATTGCTACGAGATAAATGCGGCAGGAGAAAAAAAATCAGTCCAAGCAGCCATCGAAGGCCCCGGACTCTTTCGCGAACTGAAGAATGTCTTTCAGCTAGATTCACCAGTAAGTTTATTATGTTTTTTCAAAATATAGAAAATATTTAAAAATTTTGCCTATTTAGTTGTGAAGCAAAAGGTTTTAATTGTACTTAAAAAACATTTACCGAACTCAACAAGTCAACAATATTTTCCTTTTCCTTGTAATTGTAAATTTAGCAAGTTGTAACGGCCCATAAAATCCGTAAGAAATGCTAATATCTTTACCCATACTGGATCTTCCAATTGTTCATGTTTTTCTCCCAATGTGTCCAAAAATGCAATAATTTCAGGCAAAAGATTTAGAAATCTTTGCAAAAACCTTCCTGTGCTAAGCCATCTAAAGTTTAGTACTGTTTTCGATTTCACGTTAAATTTTTGAATTGTGACAATTTACTATCTCGGTAGCAGGGAGACGAATGCAAATGCAGGCAAGGTATATAGAACAGAGAGATTTAAGGAAATAAAACAACCGTATACGAGATTTAGTGAAGCAATTTTACTCAAATGATATAAATTTATAAATTGCACAAATCGAGAGCATAGCTATCTCGGATTTTCCCGTTGGCCTCTCCGCCACCAAGGCTCTGCGAGCTTTTGTGTGAACTGAAACTGCGTGGACTGTCCGATTGGATCTACCAAGGCCCGTTCCAAAATGTACTGAATAAATCGTAAACTAAATTTTTAGTTCACATTTTAAATTAACCTACTAAATTATTAAAAATGTTTGTGATCGACTGTCAAACTGTTTGCGATCGACCGTTTTCCCACCCCTGCTCTACTGCATCATTCTGCTAAATTTTAAATACTTATCTTTTGTGGAAGTATGCTAAAATCAATATTCAAAAATGACCTCTGTTCTTGATCTCCTGCTAAAATTGTGTGCTGTATGGTTATACAGCTAACTTAAAAAAAAACGAAAATATTTGTTTATTTGCAGTACAAATCAAAACACAAATCACCAAATATCTCGAAAGTGCTAAAATGTGCTTAGAACATGAATGCGATTCACGGCCGCGGTGCCGCCAAATGCCTAAACCACATAACCATCATCTCAAATGGTTCATGTAACGTTGATGCATGAAGTGGCGACGTCGCTATTCACCAGACACGCACCAACTAATTGAACAGCACTCGCCAGAAGCATCAATAAAACAAATTTCCCTGTTTCCACGCGCTTCAACGAAGTAAACGGTGAATTTCAGAAGCCGCCACATTGGAATTCCCTTACATGAATACGCTTCTACGAAGTGAACTGCACTCGTAATATTAGAAGTGTGCCCGTTTGTGCACGCTCCTGCGAAATGAACAGCATTTTTCAGAAGTCGCCATGTAAAGAATTTCCCTTTATGGAAACGCCCTTACGAAATGAGCACCAATCAGCAGAAGCCGCTAGGGGAAATCTTCTGCACGAGCATGCTCGCACGATGTGAATAGGATAAGTCAGAATCTGCCATATTGGAAATCTGACTACACGGACGTGCTGACACGAAGCAAACAGCCTTGGTCAGAAGCCGCCATATCGGAAAGCTCCGTGCATGTACATGCTCGAACGAAGTGAACAGCAGTAGTCAGATGCCGCCATAATGAAAATCTACGTGTACGTACACAGAATTATCGTGTACACACAAATACAATAACATGCAGAGAAAGCTCACGAATTTCGGTATATTCCCAATCCCGAATTGGGAACAGCTATAAAATCGCTCAATGTTGGACTACGTTTTGATAGTGTGGTGCAATTTCAAGTTATCGGGGTGAAAGAGGAGTGGAGTATCAAATAAAATCCTAGATAGATCCGAAACGAAAATATTAAAGAGCCCAAATGACTGCCTTGCGGCACCTCCGAGAGCACAAAAACTGTTTTTGAAAATTTTTCTTGGAATCTAACAATCTGAGTTCTGTCACAAAGATAAAATTTAAGCCAGTCAGTGAGATAGTAGAAACGGAGTGGACACGGACGGTAAAACTTTCCACCATTAGCCCCTTCAATCCTCTCGCGCACAAAGCATGTTAAAGTTGCCTTTCCGCCATTACGCTCTGATTGTCAAATTGGAGGGGAACTACTTGGATTTGACCAGATTTAACGTTGAGTGGACAAAAAGTTACTACCATTCCCTTCAATGCAGTGACGGCTCGTAGCATAAAAATTTGGGTCGGCCAAAACGGAAGTTATATTTCATAAGTTTAATTTTTTGTAAAGCAAATAAAATTTGATCTTCGTACAAAAATATGTTCCAATGAAAACCACGAAATGTGCTTGAGCATTGTCGTCAAGTGAGAGAGAGAGGATGTAAGTGGGGAGGAGAAAGACAAGTGCATTAAAACCTAATGAGTCTGAAAAAAGTACGTCTCTAAAATGAGCAAACAAGCGCAAAAGTTAATTCTCAAAAGCGTATACAATAACATTTTTGATATTCATTCTTTCATATCATGCTTTATACACAGCGAAATAATTGATTATTTCAGTATAAAAAATATCGTTTTTCTTCAACTAATTTTCCTTATTTTGCTTTTAATGACTAAGTATTGGAACGAAAAAAACTTTTTTCAACTGAAAATTTGCTTATCTTGTCACATCGTACCAAAGACATTACTAGTTTTCCAAATTAAAAACTGTTCATTGCATAATGAAATAATTTATAATAATTTCATAATTCATAATTTCACAAATTAGTTATTCACAACAACGATTAATGTCAAATTAATGTCCAAATCATATGTCCAATTTTTGTTTTATCCTATAAAGTTTTATCCTATAAAAAGATTATTATTTTCAACCACCTTTTTTACTTGTATTATTTTATTTCTACACCATCTCCACTGCTCACTTTTCAATAAAAACACTTTCCAAAAACCACTTTATAACAGCTTAATGCTGTATAATAACTACACTTTCCTACATAAAACATAAAATCGATAAAAAAATATTTATTTTATTTGACCAGCATACATCAAGATTGACTTACTACTTTTACATACACTACCTTTACATACACTATGTACATACGCGGTAAGAAAACTCGTACTTAACCTTTTTCTATTCATGCAATGCTATTTAACAGAAAATGAATCTCTTCACGAACAGAAAGCATCCCAAGATCGCCTAAAGAGTAACATAACAGAGCGTCTACGCTAGATACTGTTCTTAGGCAGCAAATTGCGGCTGGCCGCAGACATTTTTGCATTGCCTCATCTATATGCGGGGTGTAAAATTCGTTACAAAACACCCAACTAAATAGCTAGTATGAAAATGTTGTTTTGAACGGAGGCTATCTGCAGAGTTTGGAGTATCGTAGACTGTAATCAGACACGGCCAGTTTGGTTCGGGCCGCAATCTCGGCCGTGTATTTGCTTGATTTTTGCTTGTACTTGCTGGGTATGATGCGGCCACCGCTTCGTTGGGTGTATGATGCATCGTACTCGTATGTACATATGTTTGAACGGAATGATGTATGTTGAGAGACCCGTTGGCTGGCCGTCGTGGGAACGATGCACTTGATTGATGTTTTGCTCAAGATAGCCGCTTACACAAACCAGGATTGAGGCAAGATTGAAATGAAAACGGTCGAATGCAAACGGGTCGTTTATTCGTTTACACTAGACTATTTCGATGTAACTTTAGTTTGGTCGGAGATTGTGTACGCGGCGTATGAAAAACTTAAGATTGAATAAGGCAGATATAATTAAGAAGTAGAAGTAGAATTAGGAAGTTGTAGTTGTATAGTGCTTAACATTATTTATTTATCTTTCTTATTTTGGGTGATATTAGTCAATTCTTTTGGTACGGCCGGGCCGACCCTGCCGCCCCTGACGAGCCGCCACTGCTTCAATGTCAATCTTATGGGCATGTCCACTCCTTTCCTACTACCTCACAGAAGCCAGTGAGGCAAGCAGCCATATATATCAAAATCAAGTTATTTGTGTGTCAAAATTATATGATCGACTCTATCGAAGGCCTTGCTGAAATCAGTATAAATCGCGTAAACCTGGTTTCCCTTTTTCCAACTCACGGAGGACCTCCGAATCCTTGACCTCTCTATGGTATCCAGATAATTTTTAATGCTTACGCAGTCAGCATTATGAAAATCAAAAACAATTTAATTATTGTATGATTGGTTAAAAGCAATGTTGATAGTGGAAAGTTCAACGTATATATATATATATATATATATATATATATAAATATATATATATATATATATATATATACATATATATATATATATATATATATATATATATGTATACATATATATATGTATACATATATATATATATATATATATATATATATATATATATATATATACGAGTATATATATATATACACACATATATATATATATATACATATACATATACATATATATATATATATATATATATATATATATATATATATATATATATATATATCTATGTTTATATTTATTTATTTATTTACCCAACAAGGCAACATACACAACAAGAAAACATAATATAAATCAAAAATACAATTAATCATTATGAATATAAAATACAAGTTACCCGTAAGAAAAATGCAGTACATCACTCATTTTGTAGCAGTTACTCTACATTATTTTAATTAAATTTTAATAAATAACGATGGAAGTTAAGCAGATTCGGATGTGAAAAGGGCTTTGGACAAGTTATTTTTGAAGTTTGATTTGGTAATCCCCGAAGATTATATTCATGCATAGGTAGTGTGATGAATGAATTCATTGAGCAGATTTGCATATCTGGTGCGCCTTGGTCAGTTATTGAAAGTCCTGCCATGTAAGGACAAACCCATCGACAAGAGCGTATCGATAAGAGCGTATCTGCGTATCTAAAATGGTTGGCGACTAAGCTACAAATGACTTGTGGACAAGGCGAAACCGTGTTACCACGAAACATAGAAGTGGTTTTACGTTTTAAATGGACGAAATCAAAGAACTTCTTCGGATCAGAGATAATTTTTTCCCCCCATTGACATAGAGCTCATACGCCTCGCGAGATTTGGTGGAAAATTCTTTGGATAGCTCATAGTATAATCTTATTTGATCCTCCTGGAGAGAGCCTTCATTTTTTATTGCTTTATATAATTTGTTTCTATGGTTTTTGAGCCGCCTTAAATACTTGTCAAGCCAAGGCTCTGCGAGTTTTTTCTTCTTCTTGAGCTTTGGTACAAATTTGTGGGTGGCGTTAAAGATTATTTTGTAAAAGGAAGACAAAATTTCATCTAAATCTGATGCCGATAGAGTACTTGTCCAGTCAATTGTTTTTAATGTTAAAATAGTTTTTAATGCTTAAGTAGTCAGCATTTAGAAAATCATATACAATTTCATTATTGTATGACTCGGCGAAAGAAATATCTGTAGTGGATAGCTCAGTTGTAAAAGCGGAGGGTGTTTGAGAAAAAATTCTCGGCGTCAATAGTTGGATTAACCACCACTTCGTCATAAATACCCGAGAAGATCAGGTCTAACCAATTGCCATTTTGGTTAGAGATAGGAATAATTTGTTGTAAATCATTGCCATAAAACGCACTTAGTCAATTGAGTCACTAAGTTTAATTAGAAGAAGTCGGCCTTCATTCTCGTCGGGAATAAAACTGATTTTCGGACGTTTAAAATCACCAAAAACAATTATTTTGTCTTTTTCGTGTAAAGAAGCTGTTACAGAAGATATCATATTGCATACGTCATTGTAAGTAGTTTCGTCAAAATGAGGGGGGACATAAAAGATACCAATGTAGAGGTAATAGTTATCGAATAAAACTCTGACGAATTTATGTTCGAAAGATTTGTGAGAACTGGTCGCAATGAGTTCAGTGAGAAGGGTATTGTGAATTGCAATAAGAACACCACCACCTCTTGAAACGCCAGTAAAAAGGTAATCGCGATCAGCTCTATAGATGGTCCAATTACTGTCAAGAATTTCTTCGTTAGCGTGTGAGTCGTTCAACCACATTTCGGTGATCGTTAATATATTAAAATGGTAAGATTTCGCGTCAATAAAAAGTCTATTTAATTTGCTTCTCATACCACCGCAATTGTGGTAAAGAAACCTTGGGTGATTAAAAGTAGCTTTCATGTCTTCGCGAAATTTTTGTAGGTGCGAAATATGTTTGAAATTAACATCGGAGCGATAAGTCAAAAGATCACGTTTAACCTGATCCGGAGACATTCCGAGCTCTTTGTGGTAGCGGTTAAAAATAAGGCACGAAGAGTCAAGGTCGGTGAGAAGACCTTCCTGTTGAATTATAACTAGAGCCTCAAAAAAATTTAAAAATTGTTAAAATAACACTTTTTAACATTTTTGTGTTGTTTTTTGAACAAAAAACATTTTTTCGCCTTTTCTGACTTTTCATAGGGAATTTAACAATTTTCTGCCATTTTCACACTTTTTGTAGAAATTTCAACATTTTTTCCCAATTTATCGTTCATGATTTGCTCAAAACAATCGAAAATATAAATGTAGTACATTATATTGTACATATATAACAGTCAACCGAACAATATTTTTTTAATATTTACTCAACAGAAAACTGAGAGCGTTAAAGTTTCATTTATTTTATTAAATCATCATCATCATCATCGGGGCACTACAGCCCGAATCGAGCCTTCGCCTCCTTAATACGTCGCCTCCATTCGTCTCGGTTCAGTGACCGCGTCCTCCAGTTCGGTGCTCCTAGAAGTGACCTGCTGTCGGCATCGACCGAATCCTCCCAGCGCTTGCGTGGCTTACCGACTGGCCTGGCTCCGCTCACTTGCCCCTTGAGAGACCATTTGGGGATTCGATTGTCGCTCATTCGTTTGACGTGGCCAGCCCATTGTAGTTTTTGGAGTCGTATGACGGTAGAGACTGCCGGCTCGTCATATATACAGCTCGTTGTTGTATCGGATTCGCCATCCATCTTCCTCCCGTATTGGACCGAGAATCCTTCGCAATACATTTCTCTCGAACGTATTCAAGGCTTTTTCAGACGCCTGGGTCATTGTCCAGGTTTCGCTTCCGTAGCATAGCACAGGTCTAATAATTGTTTTATAGATGCGAAGCTTCGTATTCCTGTGTACGCATCGAGATTTCAAAATGGGAAGCACCGAAAAAAATGTCTTATTGGCTAATTGAATCCGTCGTTTGATTTCGTCAAGCTCATTCCCATCCTTCGAGAGGTTCGTCCCTAGGTACACGAAGTTGTCCACATTTTCAAGATTATAGTCCCCTATTGTTATGTTTTGTCTTATTGGCGTCCTTTTCCTTGATTGAGTCATAACTTTTGTTTTTTGTTCGTTAATTTGAAGACCAACTTCCTTGGCGGTTTCGTCTAAAGCTACAAATACTTCCTTGGCGTCATTGAACGAACGTGACATAATGTTGATGTCATCAGCGTAAGCTACTAGCTGTTTCGACTTAAATAGTAGAGTTCCTCTCGTGTCAACGGGGATTTTTCTGATGACATATTCAAGCGCTAGGTTAAAGAGTACCGGAGCTAATCCATCCCCTTGTTTTAGCCCTGCATTCGTCGAAAACGAGTTGGTCATATTATTCTGGATCAGCACTTGTGACGTGGAGTCGGTCATGGTCATTTTCACGAGTCGTACCAACTTTTCTGGGATTCCGAACTGCAGCATGATGTTATATAATGCAGTTCGGTTGATGCTGTCGTACGCTTGTTTTAAATCGACGAATATTTGATGGACATCAATGTTGAATTCCCAGCATTTTTCCAAAATTTGTTTGACCGTAAATATTTGGTCAGTTGTTAATCTTCCACGTCTGAAACCACCTTGATATTCACCAAGAATTTTCTCAGCGTGAAGGGAGATCCTTAACTCTAAAATCTTTGTCAAGAGTTTGTACGACGTACAAAGTAGTGATATGCCCCTGTAGTTTTCGCATAGCAATTTATCTCCTTTCTTGTGAATGGGACATATAACACTTTTTCGCCACTCATCCGGCATCGTTTCTTGTTGCCATATGTCTGTCTTCAGGAGCTCCGCGGGGACCCATCGATGCCCGGTGCTTTGTTGGGTTTCAAGCGGTCCATGGCCTGCCGGACTTCATCTAGTGTAGGAGGGTGAGATGTGGCGCTGTCAGGGTATGTACCAATTAGTGATGGCGATTCGTCGGGTGCGGGGACATTTCCGTTTAATAATTGCTGGAAATAGGACGCCCATCTTTCCTTCACCTGTTCTGAGCCGCTTATGATGCTTCCGTCGGCAGCCCTACAGAGGCTAGTTCGTGGTTTAAAGCCTTGTTTTAAGTGCCTGACTACTTTGTACGCTTGTCGAGTGTTGTTAGCCATAAAGTTGTCATTCATGTTATTCAGCATGCTGTCAAAATGCTTCCGTTTCTTACGTCTAATTATTCTATTAGCTACTCTCCGAAGATCGTCGTATTTTTCTTTCTTGGCTCTAGTCGGTCGTTCAATGTGGATTTTGTAGGCCGCATTCTTTTCGTCCAACGCGGCTTGACATTCCTCGTCGAACCATTCATTTCTGCGTTGCCCGGCTGTGTATTCCACTACTTTTTCGGCTGCTGCGTTCACTGCGCTTTTGATCGTAGTCCAAACTTCGTTGATAGACGTGGTGTTAGGCGTGGAAGCTAGTTCCGTTTCCAGAGCAGATTTATACTCGGCTTCCAGCGTCTTATTTCGAAGCTTGACGACATCGAACTTGGGTCTTGAACTTGCTCTGGCTTCATACGACAGTGATATTCGACATCGATATCGAGTCTTCACTAAGTAATGGTCGGAGTCGCAGTTGGCCCCACGGAAGGTTCGCACATCTAAAATACTGGAGGCCCACCTTTTCTGAATCAGAATATGATCAATCTGATT
Source organism: Nemotelus pantherinus (assembly GCA_963978885.1). Classification (NCBI taxonomy): domain Eukaryota; kingdom Metazoa; phylum Arthropoda; class Insecta; order Diptera; family Stratiomyidae; genus Nemotelus; species Nemotelus pantherinus. The sequence continues at coordinate 96,565,527 of OZ022263.1, read as the reverse complement.
AAAGGTCCGGCCGTCCGGGAATGCCCACGTTCTTTTGTGAATGTCGCGATGCGGGAAACACGTGGAGCTTACGATGCTACTCGCAAAGTCGACAAGTCGTTGTCCATTGTCGTTGCATAGGTCGTGGAAACTAAATTGGCCGGTGGTTCCACGATGTGTTTCCTCCTTTCCAACCTTTGCGTTGAAGTCGCCCAGCAGGATTTTCACATCATTTAATGGCAGTGAATCATATAGCCTTTCCAGAAGGTTGTAAAAATTATCTTTCACTGCCTCATCCTTATCTTCAGTAGGGGCGTGAACGTTAATGAGCCAAACGTTAAAAAACTTTGCACGAATGCGGATCGCACACAATCTTTCATTGACAGGCTTAAAGTCGATTATTTGCGGTTTCATTTTTCTGTCCACAATGAAGGCCTCTCCAAATTCGTGACTTCCCGATGACTTTCCGCTTTTGAAGATTGTGTACGATCTCATGTCCATAATCTCAGCACCAAACAGTTTCGTTTCCTGGACAGCGAGAATGTTTATTTTATAGTGAGTGACCTGTTCCAGGAGGTCTTTGATGGCCCCGGTCTGTACAAGGTTCGTACGTTCCAGGTTCCAATAGAGTAGTCCATATTTCGTTTGCGTGGTCGTTTCCGTTGATCCAATTCATGTATCCGAGGTGAAGTATCAGGTTCCTGAATAAGTCAAGTTTTACGGGAACGGGTTATTGGCCCATTGCCCAACCCCCTGCCTGGAGGGCCAGTATGGTTAATGTTCCCGATTTAAGGCGCGGGAAACTCGCCCTCACCCTCCTTCGTTGGCAACATTCATGATATGAAATGTCATGAAGGCTCCCGGCAGCCACCCGATGTGAAATTGTAAAATCACATCTTCGGGGAGGTCGAAGGTAGGATTCAGTAACAGAGCTGTAGATGTTGTTTCCAGCAGGCATTTCTCGGGATTTCAATTGCTTCGTCGGTAACCAGCACCCGATGACGCCCCCGTGGCCTATGCTACCATTTGACTGCCTATTTTATTAAATAAACAAAGATAAACTTCAATAAAACTAAAGCAGATTTCTTGTCACATCATGATTCATTCGTCGTTTTTGTCAGTATAATTATTACGAGTTGAAACAAACTGGAACAATTGCTGAATAAGTAATCATTGTTTCATTAGAAACTTTCTGTGTCTAAATAAATGAATGAATGTGAATCAGCTATGAAAAATTTACTCGCTGTCATCAACGAGATCGAATCGAACAAAAAATAGTTTTGATGCACACATTGTCTTCATTCTTTCAATTAACATGTTCATAAAAAAATAATATCAAAAATAATATCTGCATTACCACCGATTTTCATTCCAATTGATTGCTTAATGGTTAGTTTTTTTGCGACCATCAATCAATACCAATGTCGAAAAAAAGACAGTCTTTTATTTCGTGCGACAGTCTTGTATTCCGTAGATTACATTCATTTGAATAATCAATATCAGCCACACTTGAGCTCAACCAAACACAAGAAACCCACCGAAAAGAATATTTTCCAGCCCTCAATACTTGGAGCAGTTGCCAGTTCAAGTGAAAAAAACCCAAAGATTGGGAGCAACATTCGTCGAAGCTGGAATTCCTTTCTGGAAATTACAACAGGTTCTTTTTGGAAGCACATAATAAAGTTTTGCCCACTTCTCAAACGTTTTACAGCAAAATTGATTTGATGCATGACGAACGTTGAAGAAAATTAAAGAATACATTGGTGAGCACCCGATATATTTTATTGCCGAAGAAACGACGGATGCGTGTGTTCGATCTGTTTTGAACATTTTAGTCGAAAAACTCGACGGTTTTGCATCAAATCCAATCCTGTTGACCACAATTTTTTTGGAACAAATCAACAACACACCAGTTCAACAGGGTGTGCATCAAGCGTGTGCTACTTTATATGGCGCAGATATACAATTTGTGAAATTGTGGCTTTTCGTTACGGATCAAGCAAAGTATATGCAAAAGTATATGTAAAGGCAGGAAGAGGTTTGAAAGAAACATTCCCGAATCTGAAACATGTAAAAAAAGAATCATGATGTAGATTTTTACACCGACCTACCATTGGATTACAAAATCAAATCAAAATTTGCACCAATGACATCAGTAGATGCGGAAAATTCATTTTCCATTTATAAGTACATTTTATCCAGTAGACGTCACTTTCTCACCCAATCACACATTGCGATGCTGAATGTCATTCAATAATTTCATTGGCGATAAAGATGATTCAGAATGAATAATTATACGGAATGAAGTTTTTCCTCAGTTTCTTATGTTTGTTGCTCTATTTTATGAACATCTGAATTAAATTCATTTAACATTTTTTATAACAATTTTCGGTCTTTTTTTCTAACATTTTCACAACATTTTCAGCCCATTTTATTTAACATTTTTTTGAGGGTCAACTTTAAGTTTAGTCTTCGTTTTCCCTTCGAAGCAATCATGCATGTATGCAAGAAAAAGACGGACATTGTCATAAGTTTTATGATCTCTGATGCGAGAGAAGAGATATCTGACCTCTCAATCTTCATTAGAGTTTATGGTAAGCTTTACGACAGGAGAAACAAGTGGTACGAGAAATTTAGGTGAAGATATATATATATATATATATATATATATATATATATATATATATATATATATATATATATATATATATATATATATATATATATATATATATCAGTGGCGAGGCGTAACAATTTACCGAAGGGAAGCAATTGGTTGATGTCCATGGTTGACGTCCATGGTTGATTACGCTTTCCGCAAATTCGTTACGTGTAATAGAACCCCTGTATAAAAGCATCCAGGAATTACGAACGGGGACGTGAGAGTAGACATTATGTATTCTTATGAAAATAAAAGTTCACAATCCTTCACACAATAAGAAACCATATCAATATTTATCAGTAAAATAATAACATTCCTAGAACTAGAAATATAATCTTTTTGAGAGTGGCCAAACTTCGAAGAATTGAAAAGATTTAAAAATCTGAAACTTTTTAAGGATGAAAACCTTGACTTTATTTTAACGATTATGCAACCAATTATTTCGACATAAGCACTTGTAAAGAATGGTACAACATTCTCATTGTTTTCAATTATGCACTTTGCTGTTTAACGACGTTGTGGTGTTTCACAAATCAACCATAAATCGTTCCCAATTCCCGTGAAACTATTTCTTGAAGATTGTTTTTGATCTTCAAATTTTGCCATTTTGTGAATATGATACCGTATATTACATTGTTAGCACTGAAATATATCGATTAGCATGTTTTTTTTTCATTAAACATTCAACAGAAAAATAAACTAAGAATCTTTAAGTAAAATAAAAAGCCTACTCTCACCATTAACGATCTCTCCGCCTCAATTAGCACTATCATTTTCAGTTATATATTCCACGAGTTATTTTAATTGCTCTTTATTACAGAAAAATTGTTAAAAATAACCAACCAGTCCAACGTTTCGGAGCTAATTTCGGAAGCATTTTTTGATGAATAAATACAAAGCAAATAAACTTATTGTCGTTGTTGAAAAACTAGTAATAGATTTGAAAAATTCTGCATTCGCGTATAATATTGCACGATTTAAATAAAATCAAATTTAATCGATGTTCGAAGAAATGAATATATATTGCGTTTTTATACATTTCTTTTATACATGTTTGCAATCCAGTTGTTGTGGCAGATATTACACAGGCTCCTCAAGTTTTTCAATTTTCGGACAACATGCAAAACAAAGTTAAATGAACGGGACGCATTTTGGTTATTAAAAACATCAGTAAGATTTATGAAAGTATCTTTAACTGTCCCGAAAGAAGTAATGTAACCGAAGGTTGTTAAAAGTTGTGTTCGATATGATATATCGGTTGTTTTATCTAATATTATTGCTATGAATTTACTTTTCTTAATTTCATTACAATGAGATCGTTTTGAAACTAATGAGATCATTTTGAATACAATTTGATGTTCCGGAAAAAACATTTGCTTAGTCCAAGTGAGCTGGCAATTGTCGGTTATTTACTGTCAAAAGATTTATTGTCTTTAGGTGATTTACCCCTATTGTAAGAATACATATTTTCATTATGACTATGTAATTCTTCTTCTTGACATCCTAAATGACACACAATGTTTATTAGAATCTTCATTGTTTCTCAATTTCTCCTAACTGTGAGCAATATCACTGAATATTTATATTGACTACTCAGCAATTCTTCAAATCACCGGAATCAAATTTTAAAAGTAAAAGGACTATTTGTACCAAGCCTGTTCACAGCTTTAACATTATTATACACATGACCAGCAAAATTATTTTTGTTTGATATTACAACCGATAATCCGTTCCAAGTTTTTCATTTATTAATTTTCCGATCAAACTACCGAGTAGGTACATCTCTTTGTTATAGAGACAATTTACGAATTCGGTTTCGATTGATCCTGGTTGATGATGTTTTTTTTTCAGCAAATTACCGAGATCCAATTATATAAAAATTAGATAAGTTGACGAATTCTAAAATTTTGACCCACACAACAAGTGAATACATTCACCTATTTCAACCTTTCTATATTTCTAATATCAATCAAAAGTATCATGCAATTTTACACAGTAATTTTATACATTTAATTCGACACAATTCTAGTCTACAGCTTTACCTATTACTACATTGAAATATTATTACCAAATCCTATAGGCTATAAGTGACTAAAAACCCCCGCCAATAGAAAACACCTTCATAAAAGTTTTTATACAAAATAGAACACACAAAAAATAATATCATAATATACATAAATAAAACACATAAAATAACGACTTATCGAATCCACAACATCTGGCAATGCTTGCCACATCTCGTAATTCAAATTCGCTCACAGCAAGCATTTTTCATTCACAAAAAAATCTGTACAAGCAAAGCAAAATGATAATAATAACAATTTACCCTGCTACAAGTGAGGGGAACGCAGGAATAAGTTCCACAGTAGTTATGCGTTCGCAGCTCTGCTCTGAGTCTCTCTCTTGATAAGATAATTTCCCCTTGGAAGCAACATCTTCATTGCTTCCAAACATACCGTATAGACACATTTTTTTAGTGACGTCACAGTCTAGTCTATATGGGGTCAAATAAATGCTCGTAGATGCAATTTTTACATTGCTTCCAAGTCATGGTTGTTCGTTCATTATTTTCATTCTGTGGTGTTACCACATCAACTGTGTGAGATGTTCACAATTTGATTTGAGAATTTTTTTTTATAAATGTTTATACGCGATTATTTCACGATTTCGAAATAAAAACTATTAATTTAAAATTTATGTCAGCCAAATGTAAGAGAAGCAATGCTTCCCTTGCTTCCATGAACGCCACGCCATTGATATATATATATATATATATATATATATATATATATATATATATATATATATATATATTTATATATATATATATATATATATATATATATATATATATATATATATACATATGCATATATACCGTGTTGCATACATGCATACATACATTTTTTATGTCGGTTTGTAAACATTGAGCAACTTTAAAAATAAACCACTGATTTCTATAAATGAGGTGTTTTTTATTCAAATTGGTCTTTTGCAATGTATTTGGACTAGTTTTTGAATACAACATCAGTTAAATGGCCGCTTTTGTTGGCCAAAGCAAAATGTGCAATTTTTCTGCGTTTTCCATTACCTTTTCAAGCATCTTGGGTGGTATAGCGTTGATTTCGGCACGAATATATGTATGTCTTGAGCTCGTCAATGATCTGAAGCTTGCTGGTGTACACTTTGCTTTTCGAATACCTCCACAAAAATAGTCCGGAAGGGTCAATTCTGGAGATTTAGGTGGTCAGTCAATGTCACCTCTTTCTGACATCAGACGTCCAGGGAATTTTCGTCGCAGGCACTGAATTGTTTGATATGTAGTGTGACATGGTGCACATTCTTGTTGGAACCAGTAACCGCCAAGACCTTTTTCACGTATTTGCAGGCAGACATAATGAGCAAACATCCACCGATATCGATTTCCATCGGCTGTTTCGTTCGCTCTGAAATAATGTGGCTCATTGATTGTTTTGGCGCAAACGCCGGCCCAAACATTCACTCTTTGGTCATGCAAAGGCGTTTCATGAATATCGTGTAGATTTTTAGTTTCGCAAAAGCGGCAATTTCAAATGCAGTACCAGAGAGTGTGAAGTATGACTCTTCGGTCATCAAAAATTGTATCTGCCGTATTATTTGCAACGGGCTGGCCATGTTAAACGAAGGTATGAGCAAGCATCTGATTTATGATCACCTGACCTATTGTAGTGAACAATTTAGACGAGATTGGTTCAAGAATCAAATATTGGGCACCTTTCTTCTTCAGCTTATACATGACCAAACTTTAAATTATTTTAGCCTCGAAAAATTGGCAAAAATTCTTGGCATAATTGCTAAAAACAGTTTCGTAGCTGTTTCGAAATGAAACTTTTTTCTAAATATATCTCCTAATCTGCCTATAAAATTTTTTTAAAAACAAATCAAACCACTACATAGCGAAATCTGTAACCGGAAATCGACTTTGTCAAAGTCTCTTCTCTGAATTAATAGATGGTATCGTCGATGTATCTTCAAATGTCTTACTAACGATTAATACATTCAAAACAAGCTCATTACACTTTCTCAGATAAGAAATGTCCCGTATAAAAACGATCGAGTTTAGTTAGCTTTTTGACTAGAAGACCGTGAACGTGATAGTGGTTCATTGTTCATTCAGAAGCAACCACCATGAGAAGTAAGGATATTCCGACGAATAATGTATATTTGAATAGTCTCAGTTAACTCTTTCAGAAATTTTGTCAATAATTTTCACTTTAATTGCTCTGGTGTATTTTTGTTATGGCCAAGTGACAAGTATGTGTTATGGTGTTGAAAATTCAACTTTCCTGCCGGATTTCACCAATTGCTCGAATTACTATGCCTGTATGAACAATGTTGCGTATCTACAAACCTGCCCTGGGGGCTATCTATTCAACGGTACACTACAGGCTTGTGCCGATGCCAGTCAAGTTTTGTGTACAGTGTGCCCTGCTGGAATACCAGATATCAGTTTCCTCGCGGTCGACGGTACTTGTGACAAGTTTGTGATTTGTGCTGGAGGATATCCATTCATGCAAACCTGCAACGATGGATTGGAGTACAATAGTGCCACGGGCAAGTGTGATTATCCATCGAATGTCAATTGTGCATACCGACCACCAAAATGCAGCACCACAGACCCCAGTAATGATTTAGTGTTCTTAACAGAATTGGGAGTTTGTAATCAGTAAGTTGGATTATTAGGCATTAATTGTGATGAAATCTTTGCATCCATTTCCATTTCAATTGACTCGTGCTTTATTTTCTCTAATCTGTCAATGTCATTATCAATTTACAATCCATTTCAGATACACGATCTGTTTCAAAGGTATTGGATACGGACAAACTTGTGCCTCTGGATTGGTATTCAATCCTAACGTCAACTCTTGTGTTTTATCAGCTACCTACTCTTGCCCATACTAGCTTGCTTAAAAATTGAACAGATATTTTTGGAAGAATTAAAAATTCGATGTTTTGAAAAAGTGATATGTATATTTTCTACAAAATTCAAATAAAATAAAATTAATGTTTGCCAAGCCAATTATTTATTCTTAGTCTATAAGTGATTTGGTGAAATACGATGAATAAATGAGAAACTTATCTTTCGTTTTGAGTCGCTTGTTAATCTAAAAGTGCAAGGGCTAAAAATTTTGACTTCTAACAAAAGCAGCTTAATGTTAGGATTGATTAAATACTGAAAGAACTGACGGATATATAAATTGAACCTTCTCCACAGCGGAACCAAAATGCTGACCTGATACGACCAAACAGAGAGCTGATGGTTATGGTCTCGAAACAAAATGAGAAAAAAGTCTAAAACAGAAACTAGCAATATCACCAATAGCTTTTATGAGCAGATTAAGAAAAAAACCATAGCGCATCAGAACCGCTAGAAACACTAATGTTCGAAGAACAGTAGAGGATTTGTGCAGATTTTGAGTATGTATTCTACCACCAGCTGCTTTTCTTATTTAAGATTAATATACCCCTAGTAATAAGTCAATTAAATTTCCATGACTTCATTGAAAGTTACAGCGATAGAAAGGTATTTGGGGCTGCCATCCAAAAAATGTGCAGACTTTAGAAAATTTACACATTGTTTACTTATTTCCATTGCAAATGTTCCCGATATGAATACTTAATGCAAGGGGCATTTCACGTGAAGCGGACAACGAAAAAAAATCGAGGTTCTGGATTTCGTTTATATTGTGCATACTGGTACTTCTAGAAGATATGAATGTGGATGCACAAGTTTTTGTTTCTATGAGGTTTAGTTGCCGAGTTATGGGCTTCTGAATAATTGACGAAATTGATAAAAGGCTTTTTTGGAAGCGGATTCTGAGATTCAAAACAAACTCTAAAAAATATTAAACATATTGATTGGTATAGAAAAATAGCTGTTCTTTTGAATTTTGAAATAAGATTTGAAAAATATTTTTTTTCCTGTGTGGAACCGGAAGTAGACACTTTAACTCGTAATTTGAATAATTTGGACCAGATTAATTTTGTTTATTTTTATAACAAAATAAAGCTTAAAGTATACTTATTTTATCATAAAAGTTTTAGAATGGGATGGCCAGTAGTTTAGGAGGTAGGTGAATTTCAATACAAAAAAGTCGCATGGGGCGTGGTACCGGAAGCTTGATTATGATAGCTAGTGAGTGTGAAAGCAAAATATTTGTATTAAAACTATTATATATAACTTGTATCACTTACATATAGAATATAAAATATTAATGCTGATTGGCTTAGTGAAAAAAGGGTACTTGTGTTTAGACAAATAAATTTATTTCACAATTTTTACAATTTTACTCTAGTTTCTTAAACTAGTTCTTTTTTTTAATAACTAGAGGTGTTTCTACGATCAGTTTTTTCCAGCAGATTCGATATAATTTATTTTCTGCCAATATTCTTGGAATTTTTCTTCGGTCTTTAGCCTTCCGATGAAACTTCAAATCGAATGGATTGAAACATCGATAGCCGAACGGAGACATAATACACATAATTAAGACTCTTTAACTTATCAACGAAAGTAATAGTCATTGCAAGGGTTGAACAGTAACTCGAAAACTAACGGAAAATTTGAATTGGCTTGGCGTCAAATATATTAGATATGCGTCATATATTTTAATTAGGTTTTTATGGGAAAATAAATCCTTTTTCAAATAAGAGATGGCGCTACTAATCACATTTCAAATCAATTTTTGTTTTCGAGCCAACTAGCTGCCCTAAGCAAGCTCTCGGTACCACGCCCCATGCGACTTTTATGTATTGAAATTCACCTACCTCCTAAACTACTGGCCATCCCATTCTAAAACTTTTATGATAAAATAAGTATACTTTAAGCTTTATTTTGTTATAAAAATAAACAAAATTAACCTGGTCCAAATTATTCAAATCACGAGTTAAAGTGTCTACTTCCGGTTCCACACAGGAAAAAAAATTTATTTTTCAAATCTAATTTCAAAGTTAAAAAGAACAGCTAATTTTCTATACCAATCAATATGTTTAATGTTTTTTAGAGTTTGTTTTGAATCTCAGAATCCGCTTCCAAAAAAGCCTTTTATCAATTTCGTCAATTATTCAGAAGCCCATAACTCGGCAACTAAACCTCATAGAAACAAAAACTTGTGAATCCACATTCATATCTTCTAGAAGTACCAGTATGCACAATATAAACGAAATCCAGAACTTCAATTTTTTTTCGTTGTCCGCTTCACGTGAAATGCCCCGCAAGCATTAATTGGTACGAAAATAACAAAAACGCCTCGTGCTGGCAGTTCTTTGCTAGTGCCGAAGCCAAAAATATGTCACATCTGCCTAACGTGGAAATCAACCTGCTCTGTAAATTTTGTGTTGATCTGACTACTGCATTAGAAGTTATAGGGACACAAAAAAATTTAGGGTTACCATTCGCAAAAGTTTTAAAATTTTCTAGATCTTAATATTTGGTGTTTATTTTCACTATAATAAAATTCAAGGATAAAATCGCTTACTAAAGATATGCTAAAAAAATACAAAAACCACCATAGCTGGCAACCCAATCATTGTTTTTCCAACTAAATTTTTACCGAATATTGCATAAAAGAAGTTTAATTTTCCGTTTTAATTTCGTTATGATTCCATGATTGTACTGGAAGCTATAGTGCAAAGAGCTTTATTTTCGCGAGCGAATTTTCAAAATTTAAGACACCAAAACTACCAAAGCTAGCAGCTTCAGCCGAATTTTTCAACCAAATTTCTATCAATCGAGGCCTAAAATAAAGTCAAATTTCTGCGTGAATTTTGCCAAAATTGAATGACTGAATCAGAATTTATAGGGTTAAAAGCAGTTATATTTCTTAGTGATTTTTCAAGATGGCACCACTGGTACAGAATTGCCCGAATTTCAAAATCGTTTCTATCAGTCCTAATCCAGATTAATACCAATACATCCTGTAAACTTCAACTGTACCTAATTATCGGGTCGTGAGTTTCCATGAACAGAATTTTCTGATGCTAAAAATATAGGTAAATTAGGAAAGGGCTTCTTGGCCGTAGTAAATTTTCAAATGTTTTACTTTGGCTATGTAGACAAAGCATACGATTTATATATGAGTAGCTTTTTTTTCCAAAAGCGATAATTTTTCAGGAGAGTCGACGATTTGAAGGTTTTCACTTTCAGCGCCTGCTGTTGCTACAGAGTGACCAACATGCTCATTAAAAGCAACACGTACCAACATGTTCTGAAAGTTTCATATTGATCTAATAGCTCTGTCAAAAGTAATTGCAATTTAAAAATTTTCAAATTTTCCTGATCTCTTTTTAGGTACTAAGCGCACACATGGGGTTAAACAATTTCAAAACATTATTTAATTCGCATTTAAAACATTTTGTAAACTTTATTTTGGAAAAAGTTATTTGTGGATGGATTAATAGGTAAAAAATATAACTAAAATGGCCGCCGGCGCCAAAAGGGTTAAAGATTTTTAGCTTTTTGTGACACCTGCATATACATCAATGTATACTGAAAGTTTTAGTTTAATCGGATGGGGCATTTCTGAGATTTTTTCACTGAAATTTTTTTATTATATATATATATATATATATATATATATATATATATATATATATATATATATATATATATCTATATATATATATATATATATATATATACATATATATATATATATATATATATATATATACATATATAATTATGAGTTTTTGTCCAAAGTGATTTTAATACTACTGTTCTTCGAACAAAGTAAAAACAAAAAACTATTCTATAGAGATACAGATTTCTTTGCGTAGATATAAGTTTCCAAGATGTTCTTAGTACAGGTTGAAAAATAGTACTCCCTACAGAACCCAGCAATGCTTCTGAAACCTCTGACGATAAGAAGTACAGTACTGAAACCTAAACCAGACAGCGATAAACAGAATACTGACAATACTGAGCCAAAGAAGACGGCAGTCCTTGAATCCGAGAAAATACGATATATGTAGCTGCATATGCTTTGCATATAAATGGATAGATGAGTTTTACGAATTATATGATGAATCATTTACATACATGCAAAATAGTAGTGGAGTAAGTATAGAACCCTGGAGTAGTCCTACCATAATTTTTGCTTAGTTAGATAGGCTTTGCGAAAATTCGAGTTTATTTCGTAACAAATAGTACTAAAAGCTTTAAAAAAACTTATTATAAAAAGTTTTTATATTATTTCTAAACATTCCTTATATCTTCTGTAAGACAAAAAAAAGTTGTGCGAAACTATTCGAATTGTATCCTGTTTTAAAGTAAAGGCGTTAATGTTTTGGAGATCTCTATTACTTCAATAAGTTTGAGTGTCATGGACATTAATTCTGTAAAGGCTGGCACTGAGTTAATCGTAAAGCTTAATTTTGACAAGTCTCCGTTTTCTGGTCATTCATTTGTGCGAAAATTTTGAAAATAGAAAAAAGCGGATACATTACTCATTTCTGACGTATAAAATGAAAGATATTTGCACAATTCAATTTCCAAATGTCACTTTTTAACTCGAAAGAAATAACTGCACATACTAAATTGGCGTGGAATGATTGCAGATGTGTGTCAATGTCAGTAGTAAGACATCTGCTTTCATTGACCTTTGCACTACGTCCGATAGGGACAGGCTAAAACCAATCGATGCATAAAGTGGCCAGTTTTTTGGGGCGCTGATAGGCCGGGAGTTGGTTTGGATCAGAGCTGAAGGGCGATGATTGGCCGAGAGTTGGTTCTGATATGAGATGAAGATCGAAGTGAAGAGTCCAAGTATTGTTTTTGGATTGCGAGGAATATAGGTGTGCTTGATATTATTAAAAAGTGTCACATGCTTTCGTTTTTGTTTACATAGCTGCGAGATAAAAATACCGGTTGTTGTGAGTCGACGTTTTGTTTACGTTCGAAACGTTAATGAAATGGAAGGTCAGCGTACGTTTCCATACATTTTTGGTCGTCTTGAATATTTTGCATGCTAATTTGATGGACAAAGTGTATTTTTATAATAAGATCTGGTTTTTGTCGACAAGATGCAGTAAAGGTCGACATTTCAAATATTATGAATGAGTCTACATTTACGGTATATATGCACGTTATTCTTCTTCAATCTTCGGTATTTTTGCTTTTTGAGCAGATTTGCATCTGATAGCATCATGTTGTCTGAAGCTGAATTTATATAAAAATTTACATTTTTTGCATGCATATGAAACTGAAAGTGAAAACCGTCAGCGAACTGAAATGTGGATGAATACAAATTCGATTTCGAATGTGGATGAATAAAATTGGATCTGTAATGCAAATTATATATCTCTAATAGGCGGGTTGAGTCAGCGAACGGCAATGGTAATGATCTGAGACAACTTGTTGTATGCAAATGGATAAAAAATAAAATATGAAAACAGCTGAATGCAATTTCAGTCAGCGTGTGAATTTATGCTAACGAGTACACGTGTGAAATAATAAGAACATCATATGTATAAGAGAGATTTTTACTGATTTTCGACGAAAATTAGCATTTAACTCGTTTCGCTGAAATTTCATGAAATATATATATACAGTGGCTCACAGCTTATTTCAACCAGCACGTAGAAAAAACTTTAACTTCTTATAAAAACTAAACTGAAGAAGATATCAACATTATTTAAAGGCAGGTTATTAGTCTAATGTTTAAACTAATCAAATATGACTTCTTTTATTTATTCTTATTTGTTTAGTATTCTAAAACAACGAAAAACAAAAAACGCAACCAAAAACAATGCCACAGCTTATTTCAAACAAATACTTTGTAGGTGTGCAATGATCCGTTATCTTGCAATGCAGAAATTATTTCTTTGTCTATGCTTTAGTCATTATATTTGTAATGTGTTCAAGTTCAGTTTTGCTGAATTCTTGGAAAAGATCGTGCAGAAAAATTAGTTTTTCGAAATGGGACCACGTACGACAATTGATCAGCGAGAACTTGTTCTCAGTAATTTTAAAAGTGGCCATTCACGCAGGAAAATTGGTCAGATGGTTGGACTAAGTGATTCTACAGTGCATAGCATCATATACCGATTTGTCCACGAAAATAGAACCCTCGATAAAGGGAGAAATGCCCCCAACAAAATTTTCAATCAAACGGACGAGCGCTTTATTGTTCGGAAAATCCGGGAAAACCCAAGGCTGTCGGCTCCGAAAATTGTAAGTAAAGTAGAAGCTGAGTTGGGCAAGTCCTACCACCCGGAAACTATTCGTCGTGTGCTGCGAGAGCATGAATTCAATGGTAGAATAGCCCGTAAGAAACCATTTATAAGTGCCAAAAATCAGAAGTGCCGTTTAAAATTTGCCAAGGAACATTTGCATAAAGATTCTGGATTTTGGAATACCGTTATATTCGCTGATGAGTCGAAATTTAATATTTTTGGCTCTAATGGAGCCTCATATGCTTGACGTAAGCCAAATACAGAATTGCAAAACAAAAATTTGAAAGCTAAAGTCAAACACGGAGGTGGCAACGTTATGGTTTGGGCCTGTATGTCCGCAGCGGGAGTTGGAAACTTGCAATTTATTGAGACTACAATGGATAAGTCTCATTATCTCGAAATTTTCAAGTCCAATTCGATTGAAAGTTCGGAGAAACTGGGCATTCGCGATGGCTTCAGATTTTATCAAGACAATGACCCGAAGCATAAGTCGGGTATTGTACAGACATGGCTGGTTTGGAATTGTCCGCATGTTATGCAACCACCGGCACAGTCGCCCGATATTAACGTCATCGAAAATTTGTGGGCCATTTTGGATACAAACATCCGAAAACGGAAGATATCCAACAAAAGCGATCTCAAAACTGCATTGGTTGAGGAATGGGCCAAAATTACCCCACAAGTGACACAAAAGCTGGTCGATTCAATGCCTAAGAAGCTAAAAACGGTTGTTGACCAGAAGGGTGGTCATACTAAATATTAAAAAATTTTTTTGTGCCTTGCAATTTAATTTAAACATTGATTCTGTTACTTGGTTGAAATAAGCTGTGACATTGTTTTTAGTTAATTTTTTCTTCATTAATTGTTATGACCTGTTGAAATCAAATAAAAATAATAATCAACTGAATAAATGATAATTGTGAACACCAGTCTAATAATCTGCGTTTAAATAATGTTGATAACTTATTTCGTTTAGTTTTTATAGGAAGTTAAAGTTTTATTTACGTGCTGGTTGAAATAAGCTGTGAGCCACTGTATATATATATATATATATATATATATATATATATATATATATATATATATATATATATATAGATGTATATATATATATATATATATATATATATATATATATATATATATATATATATATATATACATATATATATATATATATATATATATATATATATATATATATATATATATATATATATATATATATATACGTATATATACATATATCAGCAAAATGATTAAGGGAGATAATCTCTGCAGTGGCCGATCCGATTGAACAGAAATTTTCGAAGGACGTAAATGTGTATAGTGGGTAGGTATGACTTTGCTAAAATTTAGATATGTTTAACTCTTTGGCGGAGGTGGGCATTTTAGTGAATTTTCGGGTACACCTATATTTCGAAGCAGTGTAAATTTTTGTTAAAAAAAGTATTGAGAATGAAAGCTTATTATGTTCTAAGCTCGTTCATGATGAAGAATTGGAAATTTTGTGTCTTGTGTAGGCACTGAGTGCCTAAAAGTCAGCAAGGATTTTTTTTCAAATTCCGATTTGTCATGACTTCTAAGAAAAACAATGAATCTTCGTCAAATTTGCAAAGCATATTGATATAGACTAAAATTTAACACACATGAACTTTCAACATAGCAGGCTCCTGAAAAAAATCCTTCAATTCATTAACCCCCCTGAAAATTTTTTGATATTTGAAAATAAATTCAAATTGTTCAAAAACTTTGACTTTTGCCCACCAAGTCAAATAAAAATTTTCAAAATTCCGCAGTAAACAAGAACGACAGCCCATGATCAAATTACGTCTATTTTCAGCACTCAAAATTTCTGTTCACGAGAACAGACGACCGGATAATGCGATCAATATGAAATTTATAGAAAATATTGGAATTAGCTAGGACCAAGTCTGACAGAAGTGATTTTGATATACGAGCAATACTGTGGCAGTGGTGCCGTTTTGAAAAATCACCGGGATAAAAAACTGGTTTTTGGCCTAAACGAAATTCACGCAGTAGGTGAATCTTACTCTGAAACAGATAACATAGAAATTTGGTTGAAAAATTAGTATCAAATTGCCAGCTATGGCAATTTGTCTCTTAAAGCTTTTGTCTCTTAAATATTGGTAATTCGCTCAGGAAAATAAAGGTTTTTTCACCTATAACTTCCGATCCAGTAACGAAATCAAAACGATTTCCATGTGATAAGTGGATCTTGCTGCATTTCCAATGCTGTAGGAATTTCGTTGAAAAATAATGAAATGGCTTCCAGCTATGATGAATTTCGTAATTTATCGAGAAATGGTGGCACTAAATTTCCAAACAGGACAGTTAACAACAAATATTAAGGTTTCAAAAATTTGAAAAGTTTTGAGGATGGCTACCATAAAATTATATTCACTCCTCTAACTTCCAGCGCAGCCATTCAATCGAAATGAAATTCACATGGTGGATTTAACTCAATGTGAAGCAGCTGTGCTGCTAACGCACGATTGCGGGCACCAGACAATCTCGTTTATACTGCACCAACCGATGCTTTCATTTTGTATGCATAAGCAAAGCATTTGTAATAAAATAAGCAACCGATATTTAAATTTTCCGAGTTTTGGAAATTTTTCGGATGGCAACCCCATACATAGTTTAATCACTGAAACTTTCGATGATATTCTTGGATGAAAATGAAATTCAAAGGATAGGTTGATTAAGCACGAGCATGTTGTGGTAGACTTGCCAGCACTGAACTTTTTCATCATTTGTGTTATAAGAAATGCTGTCAGAAAATGATATTTGTTCCTTTGAGTAAAAAATGGTTGATATGATACTACAAAGAAGTGTATGACGTCTTCACACATTTTTAAGTCACTCAAAGATGATTTCTTCGAAAATAAGTTTTCTAGCGGCTCCGATGCGCTAGACTTTTTTATTTATTATTTTTGTATGGAAAAATTATTTTCTAGAGAAACAGCTTCATATATGATTCCTCCCAGAATTATTCCGAATCCAACACATTTAAATATGTTGAAGCGGTAGTATCCTGTTCTGGAATATTTATTTGATGTTATAGCTTAATCGTAGGGTCCACAGACATCTTAACCATTGGCATAGAAACATTCTGGTGACAGTCGCAGATGTTCACTCTGGACGGGATTTGTTGGTGTACTTAGAGCGCTCATAGTTAGGGAACAAAAGTAGCATTTGACATGATCTTTAACATTGGTGAAGAAGAATCCCCTTTGTGCAAGCTTCAGTGCCTCTTCCTTTCATCGATCTTTAGCTTGACAAAGGTTTTGAGGCGATCGTATTCACGCTTTAAATCTAACATTTTCACTAAAACCTTCAAAGATTGTAGCACGTCTTTTATACTGATCCATGTATTATGCTGAGATGGGAAGCCAAGCCATTTTACGAAAACTTCATCCCACTTTCTTCTTATAATTTCCTCAACAAGATATGTGTAGGGGTGTTTTACTGAAATTAAACTCTGGTTCATAGAGCTCTCCTTGAACTACATTCTCTTGGTAATCCTCAAGTGAATACTTTCGTCACTGTGTCTTCTTCAGTGCTGCCATTTTAGCATTTTGAATGCTAGATCTAGCATTATTTTTTCCAAAACGGCATTCGAAAATCGGAGTTAGCATCTAGCATTATTTTTAGCATTGAAATTTAGATTTCGGAATAATCTGGCACTCATCTATTTACAATCTCGCACAAGCTCTGTTGTTGTACTTTCAGTCGCGTTCATGAAAGGAAGCTTCCTGAATCATGAGGTGCGGAAATTCATGACAAATACAAAAACGCGCTCATGGCATTTGCGTAGAAGTGACAGGCAGAAGTGACAGTTGTCTGATTTTGAAATAATAATAGTGATTATAAAATTAAAATATAAATATTATAAAGTCACCTATATTGCTTTAAATATGGTAACATCCAATTAAATCTTGATGATACTAAAAATCAGTGATGTGGTCCCATCCACTTCAGACTCCCAGGAGCCTCGGGCATCTACAACTTCACGTGTACCAAACTATGTGCATTGTAGTTAGATATTTTTTCCTGAATAATTTGAATCAATTGTTTTGTTAGGGTTTCAAATGCAAGCAATCCCACGGATAACGCTGGAGAAAAATCTTCGCTATCCGACACTAATACTTTTTCTTCACTTAAAAATAAATAATTGTTGCTATTTTGATTGTGAGATTCCAAACGATGTTTTGAAAAATATTGGTAGAAATGAGCTTTACACAAGAAAAGAAGATTTAGATATAACTGGCATGTCTGTAATAGATATAGAATCATTTTGAGATGTAAATTTTAAGCTTTTAATTTGTTTTTGTTATACATACGAGAGTTGATCAATAAGTAATGATAATGAATATAAACCAAGGTGATTAAACTTAAAAGATATATACATTTTTCAATACAATTTTCTAACAAGCTAATACATTTAGTTCATCTTTTTTCCAAACCCTAGATACCTTTAGAAAAAAGTTCTTTATCTGGACTCTCCCAAAATGCCTCAACAGCGGCCATCACTTCCCTATCATCTTCAAATTTCTTACTCCGAAGGTGTTGTTTGAGTCGAGGAAAGAGGTAGAAGCCAGTGAGAGCTAGATCTGGTGAATGGGGTGGGTGTTCAAGCAGTTCGAATCCTGTTTATATAATTGTATCCATTGCATCTGCAGCCTTTTGAGTCGGTGCGCTATTTTGAAGAAACAGAGCTTTGGCTCGCAGTTTGCCGTGTTTTTTCTTCTGCATTGCCTCTCACAATCTTCTTATTTAGCTTTTGTAGTAAGAGCCTGATATAGAGGCTACCTTTTCTAAATATTCCACTGTAATAATTTCTTCAACTTCCCAAAAAACTGATGCGATAACCTTTCCTGCCGAACTTGACACTTTTAATTTCTTCGGCGTCGATGAAGAAGGTCGCTTCCAGGTTATTGTTTGCATTTTGGTTTCTGGATCAAAATGGTGGATCCAGGTCTCGTCCATGGATCCAGGTCTCGTCCAAATAAGACAAAAAATTCTCCTGATCTGCCTGGACCATTTCGAGATTCATTCTTGAAATGTCGACTTGTTTCTTCTTATGCTCGTCCGTTAACATTCTCGGTACCTACCTTCATATGTAATTTGTAGGCAAATATTTTCTCGGACACTACCATATGAGATCCCTGTGACCTCAGCTACATGCCTGAGGATCACTTTTTTGATCTGCCAACACGACATCTTCGACTTTTTTTTACGTTGTCTTCAGTGGGGGATGTGAATGGACGTCCTTCGCGGTGCTCATCTTCAGTGGATATTCTTCCCAGCTTAAACTCCTTGGCCCAGCGTGCAACGGTGGCATATGGAGAAGGTGGCATATGAGGTTCTCTTTTCGACTGTTAGTATTCAAATGAATGTAGCTCTTCTTGCCTTGCCTTGCCTTGAAACTGTCATATTTCTGGAGCTAGTGCTTTCGGCACTCTGACTCCCCTCCTCTGCCCATTTCACTCCTCACCATAACACAAAATCATTCCTCAGTGCAGATGTTCCAAGAATGTAGCTCCCTGGAATCTTGGCCTATTTATATGTTTTTTTCATGCTGACTTGGTGAGTATATGTAGTAGTAAAATAATATTTTTTTTTTAAATTTATGCGAACTGGAAATAACCGATTATCATTACTTATTGATCAACCCTCATATAAATATACATATTGTTTTCATATTGAACTATGTTTATTTCAATTAAATAAAAAAGCATTATTTAGCATTATAATTTTACAAGATCTAGCATTATTTAGCATTAAATAAAATTGAATCTAGCATTATTCCAAAAAAATAAATAGCAGCACTGGTCTTCTTTATTTCTTTTATCGTAAATATTTCTGTAGGCGAGTTTAGTGTGTAGCCTTTTTCGAATACGTGTTTACGTCAACCTATACGTACATGATCTCCAGCTTTAAATTTGGGTTTTGATGTTACGTTAACTTTTCTGCATACGCTTGAAAGTAATGCCACCTCATTTGTGGTGTTAACATTAATAAGACGCATCTTAAAACCCGATATTTTGTCGTATTGTACCGGCCAATTAATTTTTGGAGTAAACTAACCCAATGATAATTTCCTTTTAGTCTGAATTTCTTCCACATTATATCTTTCAGAGTTCGATTGAAGCGCTCAACAATCGATGCTTGAAACGGACTAAATGTTGAGTAGTGGTTAATATCATACTTTTTCATAATATGGTGATATCTTTTGTTGAAAAACTCTTTTCCGTCATCAAGTTTCAGATTTCTGGGAATACGTCTTTGTTCGAGAATTGTTTCCATTGCTTTCATCACTTCATTAGCGATTTTATTTTTGACTGGTAATGCCCTAGCGTATTTGGAAAAAGTTTCAATTATTGCGAGAAGAAATTTGTAGCATCGATCCTTTGATGAGTATGCACTCATATCAACCAAATCCACCTGCCATAAATCATTAGTACCTCTGATGGTGACACGACACGACGTCGTTTAAAATGTTTGACTAGCAGGTCTGTGTAACTCGTTGACAATTTGTCTTCTACTCATAGTGATGAAATATATAAATATAAGCTGTTTACTTGTATTTATGCTAAAATTTAATGAAAAATGGTGCTATTTATCTACAAAGATGGTTGCTGGTCTATTAGGATGTGGAAATACGACTTTTAAAGAGACACTTCCTAGAAATGACTTTATGATACAGCCGCGGGTAAAGAAGTTTATTTGATGTTGAGTTGAAACCCAAGCTGTTCCAACAAAACTAGGTTTTACAAATTTTGAATATTTAAACACGATTCCAGAACAGTTTGTGAATAATGCAAATGAGCCAACACTTATATAATGCAAATGAGCCAACACTAATAGACTTAACTCAGAATACAAATGATATATTATGTTTCCGTATTGATTTATTTAACACATACTCTGTAACATATTATTGCTCAAAGGATGGTTTGAAACAAGTGAATGGTGTAACGAATGAAGCAATTAAAGGAAAACAAGCATTTGTTATACGTGCTTAGACATTCTCGACAATCTTTGAGAAATGCTATACTTAAGAATGCCGATACAGGGGTAATTAAAACACTTTGCAAAATCACATGGAATACGTTGAATGGAAACCACAGACCTCATGGAAAGATATATAACCGTCTCTGTAAATATATAAAATGTATGCGCAAGCTAGTAGATGCTTAATCGTCAGTTCCGCGAAAACGTAAAGTATAAATTCAGCAAGGCAGATTTTAACCCATACTGCTGGGCAGTGCACTTTCAGGTGTGATTGGCTCACTAATTGAGTAATCCCAACAAAATGCTACTTCTGTCTCCTGAAGTATATGCAAATTTGAAAGACACTATTGAAAGTTTTAATAACCGGAGTTGGTTCGATAAGGCAATGAATAAGATATTGAAGAGTGAAAAATTCAGCGATAGAGACATATGGTGTTATTGCCGAAACGAACTTATAAAGTTTTTGAACACGCTGCGTAGAAGTAAAGGATTTCTAGAAAGAAAAATTCAATTTCCTTCATTGAGTGAGCAAGCAACAGAAAAGCCTGTGAGACAAAACGATACAAACTAAATATGTTTTTATGGATGAAAAACTTACAGAAACTACACCTGTACGAGTTAAATTTTTTTTAATCAGTAAGTGAACTCACACCTCCAAGGGCTGTATTATTGGTTACAGCTAAGCGTCGTCTATCGGCAAGTGGAATAGCAAAGAGTCTGAAGCCACCATCAAAATTAAGGAAAACTTCAAGTGACAAAGATTATGTGATGATGGAATAACACAATACACAGTACCTGCTGGTATGAGTCCTGATGAAGAAGAAGACGTTCTAGATGAGGTGTACAATTTGACACGTTAGGTCCTTCACGAGTTTAAACTAGAAAAAGAAGGTGAAGAAGATTCTGAAAGTGTTGCGGACGTAGAAATGCAGGAACTTCATAGGCACTCTATTTTAAGACTCTTTCGGTTGGATCCTAATCAATACACGACTGATCACCCCATCAGAAAACATCCTGTTCGACAGAGTGAGCGACTAAAAGAAAAAAGAGTACACAGTACAAGTGTACCCGATTTCTTTTGAGACATAGTTTGAAAATGCCTGTAATTGTAACAGATGGTGGATTCTACGTATGCCTTTTAAATAACATTTCATTAAATATTTACTCTGAAAACACATTATTCTCTTTTGAGAACATACTTTCTGCCTCTTGTAAGCCTGGTATTGGTTGGTGTGTTAGAATGACGGAGATAATAATGCCAAAAACGAAAAATAGGACAGCCTGTGTCAACCAGCAGTGTCTTAAAGCGTTTCATACGCAATGTCGAAGAAGAAAAAAAACTCTAGCGCATCAGAACCGCTAGAAAAATGAATTTCGAAGAAATTGTCTTTGAGTGACAAAAAAAATGTGGAAAGACGTTATACACTTTTTTGTCATATCATATCAACCATTATCCACAGCAACAAAATCCAACTATAACATAGGTGATGAAAATGTTCAGTGCTGGCAACACTTTCCCAACGAAGCAGCAATAAGTTTACCATACCAAGCTCATACTTAAATCAACTTATCTATACTTAAACAAATTTATCTTTAAATCAACTTATCCTATTCGTTCTCATGGCAGATTTGATCGAAAGTTTCATTGATTAAACGTTGTTTAAGGCTGCCATCCAAGAAATTTTCGAAGTTCGGAAAATTTAGAAATTGGTTCTTTATTTTTATTGCAAATGCTTTACATTTGAGTATGTAATTTGAAGCATCTGGTGGTGCAATATTTACGAACATGCCTGATGCTGGTTACCCTGTGCTAGCAGCGAAGCAAAATCTGCTTCACATTAAGTAAAACCCACCTTGCGAATTTCGTTTTGATTGAATGACTGCGCTGGAAGTTATAGGGGTGAAAAAAATTTTAAGGTCACATTCTCAAAACTTTTCAAATTTTCAAAACGTTAATATTTGTTTTTAATTTTCATTGCAGGATCATTCCCATTTGCAAATCTAATGGTAAAGAAATTCAAAAAATTACAAAAATGGTCATAGCTGGCAGCCCTTTCATGATTTTTTTACGAAATCCCTACAACATTTGGTTTACATTAAGGTCCATTTACTGCATAAACTTCGTTTCGATTTCAATACTGGACCGTAAGTTGTAGGGAAAAAAGCTTTATTTTGCTGAGATATTTTGCAAGATTTAGGAGACTAACATCACCATAGCTGGCAACTCTATTCTAATTTTTCAACCAAATTTTCACAAAATTTTGTTAGGGTAAGGTTAAAATATTCTTGAAATTTGATAGCTAATCGGAAGATACAGGCCCAAAAGCAGTTTTTTTTCTCAGTGGTTTTTCAAGGTGGTACCACTGCCACAGGGTTGCCCGCATTTCAAAATCACGTCTATGAGACCTGGTCCTAGTTAAAAGCAATATGGTCTGTGAATTTCATTATGATTGGATAATCCGGTCGTCAGTTCTTGTGAACAGAAGTTTAGAGTGCTGAAAACAGAGGTAATTTGGTGATGGGTTGGCGTTGTTTTGCAATTCGGAATTTTGAAAAATTCAATTTCACATGATGGAAAAAGACTAAGATTTATTAATGAGGTGGAGTTTTTGTCAAAAAGCAAAAATTTTTCAGGAGGTTCGTTGATTTGAAATTTTTTTTCCAGGAGCCTGCCGTACCTACAGGGTTACCCGCACTGTCTTGAAAATCCATATGTAAAAAGTCTTGGCCAACATCAATACGCTTTACAATTTTCACAATGATCCAATATTTTTGCCAGAAGTTATGACAAATCAAAATTAAAAAAAACAATCCTTGCCTACTTTTAGATACTCAGCAGCCACACACGGCTCAAAATTTACAATTCTGTATCATAAGCAAGCTTAAAATATAATATGTTTTCATTTTCAGTACTTTTTTTTAACAAAAAATTACACTGCTTGGAAATATAGCAGTACCTAAAATGCCCGGCGCCATCAAGAGGCTAAAAATATTTGAATTCTAGCACCCCCGAAAATTTCAGCTCAATCGGATCGGCCACTTCCAAGATTATCTCCCTTAATCATTTTGGTGATATATATATATATATATATATATATATATATATATATATATATATATATATATACAGCCCCTGTTCATCGAATCAGGACCACTTACAATTTTTATCATTCCTTATAAAGTTTTACCCGTAGCGTAATGAAAATGCGGGTTTTTCCAAATAAAAGTATCTCATCTTGTTTTAATTGACGGCGCCAACATAATGTGAGCGCAGTTACGACACCATAAACCCTTTATCCCTTTTTCGGGGTAATTGTGGACCTATCTTTCTTGGTGCACATGTTTAGTGAGATTTGTGTTACTCTGTGAAAAAACTCAAAATTCATCATTATTCGGAATTTGTTAGGCAAGTGATCATCTGTGAGTGAAAGGAGTGTTTTGTTTACCTATTTTGAAAAACGAGAGTAATAAATAATTGTGGTAAAAGCTGAAAATATTGGACTTTTTAAAAGTGTAGTAAATTTTGATAAATTTTGTTGGAAAAAACCAAAATGGGAAGATGCAAAAATATTACCAATGAAAAAAAAGTCAGGTATAACTGCTCTGTTGAAGATCGGAACACTTTCTTTTCGCGAAATCGCGAGAAGAGAAAAAGTATCTCATCAAACTGTGATGAGAATATCGAAATCGCTGGAGGAAAATCAAGGACAATCGAGCAATAAGCGTCAAAATTGTCGCGGTCAAAGGAAAACAACGCCTCGAACTGACCGAAGAATTGTCCTTAAGGCTATCAAAAATCGTTTCGCGTCTTTTAATTCATTACATGAAGAGTTACAAGGCGAAGGAATCGAAATATTTCCAATGACGCTAAGGAGACGCTTGTACGAGGCAAACCTTAAAGCAAGACAACCAGTAAAAAAACCAAAACTCACCGCAAAAATGCGTCAAGCTCGGTTGCAGTGGGCAAGAGCTTATCGCGACTACACTGTGGCAGATTTCAAAAAGGTATTTGATATTTTTAAACCGCATTTACCTGTTTAATTATCACTCGATAACGAAATATTAATAAAACGAATTTTTCTCGAATTTTTTCGGATAGTATTTAGCGACGAATGCAGGTTAGAAGCGGTTACGGAGAGCCACCAATTCGTTTGTAGAAGGCCAGGGGAGCGGTATAACGAAAAATGCGTTGTAAGGACCGTGAAGCATCCTCCATCCATAATGATAATGTCTTGTATCTCCACCGACGGACCTGGACCATTGTTTTTTGTCGACGGGACAATGAACCAGGATGTCTATAGAGAGGTCATCGAGGACATTCTAATACCGCATTTTAATTATTTAAAGTCTTGGGAACTTTCTGACACCTTTATGCAGGATGGTGCAGCCTGCTACACTGCTTGGTCAAAAAAACATTTTTAGCGCCCATAGCATTCCCGTTCTTCCTTGGCCTGGTAATTCTCCTGATTTAAATCCAATTGAAAATGTTTGGAGTGTACTCAAAACAAAAGTTTATTCTCTTCCTAATCCTACACTAACGGTCTTGAAGCAAAATATTGCAGATGTGTGGAAAAATAGCACCGAAATTAGAGATATGATAGAGCGATGCTATAGGCCCCCACTCATGAGCAGTCCATCAGTCCAAATGGCCTGAGGCCAGGCCAAAATCTCACCGTGTGTGGGAGAGCTTGGATGGACTCATGGACTGAAACAACTTTGGATTTCCAATCAATCCAAAGTCCGTGGACTCAGGCCATCGTGCCTTTTTTTGGCTCGACCGTGGGTGGAAAAATAGTATGGCGAATTTGACAATCGATAAAATGGACTTATCGTGTGTGTTGAAGCCTCAGTCCAAACAACGTGGCAGTCTTGCTTTGCACGCTGACCTGTAACAAGCTCATTGACTGTTTCTGCGATTACTTTATTTAATCGAAAAATTCAGCATAATGGATAGTGGTGGCCATGATTTGTTTTTGGAAGCTATCGAATAATATAGGTCACATGAATGTATATTATACAGTCAAAAAAATTTGGTTTAATTTGACCCTTATAATTGAAGATATAAATTTATATTAAAGATGTAAATTTATTCAAGATGTAAATTTACAAAAGTGCGTGCAAAGAATATTATACGTCTTAAATGTGTGATTTTTTTTACGAGCGAAATGTGCAATTTTACCCTAGAAAGACGTAAATTTAGGACGAAAACGCATGAAATTTATGTATATATATATACATATATATAAATATATATATATATATATATATATATATATATATATATATATATATATATATATATATATATATATATATATATATATATATATATATATATATATATATATATATATATATGACGAATTTTCGCGAAGCGAGTTTAATACTAATTTTCTTCGAAAATTAGTAAAAATCATAATGTGAATCGTGTTTCCTAGAAAATGAACCATAGATTCAGTGTCTGGACAATAGTACTGTCTGGAGACTAGTGCATTTACCGTACTTACAGATATAAATATATTGGTACAAAATTTAAAAAGGTTTTTCCAATCAGGCAATTCGGAGCAAAACCTTTTTAAAAACTCAAAAATGGAAAAAAATGCTGATAAAACATTTATGCTTAAGAGTGTAGTATACTGCCCTTCTAAACATAAACGTTCTATCTTGATTTTAGTACTTTCGAGATATTCAATGTTTTGTGTTTTCCTCCAACATGCAACGAAATAATGATAGCACTACTAAGCATAAACGTTCTAGCTATGCACTACTAAGCACAAACCTTCTATCTACGGTTGATAAGATGGGGAGATTTTTCGTTATTGTGTTTAGCATACTTGTAAAAAAGATAGGTTTTTCATATTTTGTAGAATGATGTAATTGAGTATGTACCTCTCGAATCCGACGTTTGCTCAAAAATGACATAGTAGGGCAGTATATGCTCGTTTTAAAGCCTTTTTATTCAGCCTTCTTATTTCAGTTACCATAAGCCGATTTTATCCTTTTTAGAATATAATAATGACCTGAATTTTGTTGAAACTAATGATAAAAAATGATGCAGACAACTCAAACCTTGATAATAATTCTGTAAACAATGTTGAAAATTAAGTAAATTGAAATATATGTAAATAAAATACTGTGTATATATATAAATTAATAATTAATTGTAAATGCATTTATCTCTTAATTGTTCTTGTGTGTATTGGACTTACAAAAATTACAAAACAAAAAAAACATAACTGCAAAAAAATTTACGAAATTACAAAACTTAAAAAATGTATCTGATTAAAATGCATAAATTTATTGATTAATGCAAAAATTATAATTTAATTTTTGCGCTTGTTAGTACAAAAGTAGTTATATTGATTTAAAGATTGAACAATTTTTAATTTTGTATTTGTAAGCGATATTGTCATTAAGTTTTCAAATGGGAATGATCCTGTAATGGCAATTAACAATAAATATTTCGAAAATTTGAGAAGTTTTGCGGGTGGTAGCACTAAAATTCTTTTCATCCCTAAAACTTTCAGTGTAGTCATTCATTCGAAACGAAATGCATACACGGAGAGAAAAGTGTAACCAAATCATACAAAAATTGTAATCAATTATTATTTTTTGTAACCCATTACATTTGTAATAAAATGTACTACACATTTTACTACTTTGCTGTGAACTCAGTTATTACACTGTAATGCATTTGGTTATAATAATGTAATAAAAATAACCATACTTCGGCAGTGAATTTAAATATAAAAAAAACTCTAGCGCACCTGAACCGCTAGAAATACTAATGTTCGAAGAACAGTAGAAGAATAGTGCAGGTTTTTAGTGCATATTCTACCACACGAGCTGCTTACTATGGCCAAACTGTCTCAAACGCCACGTTTTACTTTGATCTCAAGAATGCATTATAACTCATATGGTAGAAGGTTTCAGATATTACCACTGGCATGAATTTCAACGTTTATGAGAGCAAAACACGGGTTAATTATATTCGTTATAAGTTGCTTTTTTCACAAAATTTTGAAAGCAGCATCTCATATAACATCAATGAAGAAAATGCTCAGTGCCTGCAGCACTGTAACTGAAGTTGGTGTTTGGGGCTGCGATCCGAAAAATTTGCAGAACTTTGGGAATTGAAACATCGGTTATTTATTTTCATTGTAAATGTTTCCGGTATGAATACTAACTGTAAGCATTTATTGATACAAAAGTAGCACAACCGACTCGTGCTGACAACCTTTCGCCAGTATCAAAGCCAAGAATATATCACATCTGCTTCACGTTGTTATATTACATTCGAAGTTACAGGAGTATAAAAAAATTTTGGGTTACCTGCAGCGAGTTTTTCGGGGGTCGGTAGCTTAGCTCGCTAACGCGTCAGTCCGAAGCAGCGATCTACTGCCCGCGGGTTCAAATCCCGCCGTGCCCATTGTTCGTCTGGTGTTGTCTTAACAGTCGGCGACTGGGCATAATACCAGCGCTCCATTAATTAAGTGCCACATAAAAGCTTTAGTAGCGACTCGGTATAACACTAGCGCTTTAGAAAATAAGAACTAAATGTGGCACTTAAAAGAATAATGGAATAGTTTATATCGGCTTCTTACATATATGTCTCCCTACCGCCATCACTAAGCATTCGCTTCAAAAGGCAATCCCCTAGGCTTTGGCATTATCATAGAAAAAAAAATAATCGAAAGCTTAATATTTGCTGTTTGTTGTCACTACAATATCATTACCAATTGACAATTCTACGATAAAACCGCTTAGTAAAGATATTGCAAACAAACACAAAACCAACAATAGCTGGCAACCCTATCGTGGCTTTTCAACCAAATTTGGCCTGAATAATGTTTATAAAAGGTTCCATTAATTGTATGAAATTCGTATGGATTTCATGACTGCACTGGAAGTTATAGGGCAAAAAAATTTATTTTCCTGAGCGAATTTTCAAAACCAAAGACACAAAAATTACCATAGCTGGCAGCACCAATCAAATTTTTCAACCAAATTTCTATCAAACAGAGTTTAGAGTAAGGTTCAGCTACTGTGTCAATTTCATGAAAATCTGGTAACTAATTCACATTTCATAGGGCAAAAAGCAGTTTTTTTTCTTTGTAATTTTTCAAGATGGCACCACTGGCACAGACTTGCCCACAATTCAAAATCGCTTCTATCAGACCTGGGCTTACTTAAGTCCAATGCATTTTGTTAATTTCAATTGTATCTGATTATTGATTCGTGAGTTCCCGTGAACAGAAGTTTTTGATGCAAAAAATATAGGTTAACTGGGAGAGGGTTACCGTTCTTGTCCTACATGAAATTTCCAAAGTTTTATTTTGGACGTGTAGATAAAACATAAGATTTATATACAGATTATTTTTATTGTAAGAAACGGACATTTTTTTGAATATTCGATGGTTTGAATGTTTTCACTTCCAAATTTTTTTTTTCAAAATGAAGACACCAAAATTATCATAGCTGGCAACTCCAACCGAATTTTTCAACCAAATTTCTACCAAACGTGGTTTAAAGTAAGGTCCAGCAATTGTGTGAGTTTCGTCAAAATCGAACGATTAAATCAGAATTTATAGGGCTAAAAACAGTTACAGTTTTCAAGATGGCACCACTGGCACAGAATCGCCCGCATTTCAAAGTCACTTCTATCAGACCTGGTCCTATTTAAGGCCAATACATTCTGTGAATTTCAAATAATTTTGCTCATCGGATCGTGAGTTTCCGTGAATAGAAGTTTATGATGCTAAAAATATAGGTAAATTGGGCAAGGGTTACCAGGCGTGCCCGTTATACTATATCTTTTTTTTTTTGGTTATGTAAACAAAGCACAAGATTTACATATGAATGACTTTATTTTGAAGAAACGGCATGTTTTCAAGAGAGACGATGATTTGGAGGTTTTCACTTTGAGTGCCTGCCCTAGCTACAGGGTTGCCAGCACGCTCATTAAAAGCTACACAAATCTACAACTAAACAATACCAATATGTTCTAAAAATTTTGTAATGATTGAATGACTCTGTCAAAATTTATCGAAATTTAAAAATTTTCAAATTTTCCCGCCCTCTTTTTAGGCACCCAGCGCACACATAGGGTTAACAAATTCCAAAGCATTATCCGATTCATATGTAAAACACGTTAGAAATTTATTTCGTTAACTTTATTTTTGCGAAAATCATTTGTGCACGAAATAATAGGTATATTAAAAATATCACTTAAATGGCCGCCGGCGCCAAAAGGTTAACAATAACTGACATTTAAAGAAACGTGGACCTATTCTGCATATACACCAATGTATCCTGAAAGTTTCAGCTCAATCGGATGGCGCGTTCCCGAGATTATATCACTGAAATTTTTTGATGATATATATATATATGGAAATATGAATTTTTGGCCGAATCGATTTTAATACTAATGTTCTTCGAACATTAGTAAAAACCCTAGCTCATCAGAACCGCTAGAAACACTAATGTTCGAAGAACAGTAGAGGATTTGTGCAGATTTTGAGTGTGCATTCTACCACTACTTACTTTTCCTGCTTAAAACTAATACACCCTAAGTAATAATAGAATCTAAACTTATTTTAGTTTCGCTGACTTCATTGAAAGTTACAGCGATAGAAAGGTGTTTGGCGATTTCATCCGAAAAACGTGCAGATCTTAGAAAATTTATACATTGTTTACTTATTTTCATTGCAAATGTTTGCGACAAAAATACTAAATGCAAGCATTTATTGGGTCGAAAATAACAAAAAAGCCTGGTGCTGGCAGCCCCTTGCTAGCACCGAAGCCAAAAATATGTCGCAACTGCCTTACGTTGAAGACAACCTGCTCTGCGAATTTCGTATTGATCCGATGAATGCATTGGAAGTTATAGGGATGCAAAGAGATTTAGGGTTACCATTCGCAAAAGTTTTCATATTTTCTAGATCTTAATATTTGGTGTTTATTTTCACTATGAGATAACTACGATTTGAAAATTCTATGCTTACTAAAGGTATGAAAAAAATATTTAAAAACTACCTTAGCTGGCAACCCTTTCAACGTTTTGACAATTAACTTCTACTGAATACTGCCCACAATAAGTTTTATTGGCCATTTGAATTTCATTATGATTCAATGACTGCACTGGAAGCTATAGTGCAAAGAGCTTTATTTTCCTCAGGAATTTTCAAAATTTAAGGCACAAAATTGCCATTGCTGGCATTTCCAACCAAATTTTTCAACCAAATTTCTACGAAATGTGGCTTATAGTAAAGTTCAGCTACTGTACGGATTTCGTCAAAATCTAATGACTGAATCAGAATTTATAGGGCCAAGAGCAGATATTTTTCTTTGTGGTTTTTCAAAATGACACCACTGGCAGAATATTGCCCGCATTTCAAAATCACTTCTAATGGGCCTGGTTCTACTTAAAACCAATACATTCTGTGAATTTCAACTAATTCTGATAATCGGATCGTGAGTTTTTGTGAACAGAAGTTTTTGATGCGGTTAATAGGTGTGCCCGCTGTAAAATTTCATATTTTTTACTTTGACTTTGTAGACAAAGCATAAGATTAATATTTGGTGGCTTTATTCCAAGAAACGACAATTTTTCCGGAGAGTCAAAGGTTTGAAGGTTTTCATTTTTAGCACCTGCGCTAGCTACAGAGCTGCCAACATGCTCGTTTAAAGTTATTTAAATTTACAACTAAATAATACCAATATGTTCTGAAAGTTTCATAATGATTGAATAGCTCTGTCAAAAGTTATTGCAATTTGAAAATTTTCAAATTTTCCCGTTCTCTTTTTAGGCACCTAGTGCACACAAGGGGTTAAAAAATGCCTAAACCTTATCCGATTCACATTAAAAACACGTTCGAAATTCATTCCGTTACATTAATTTTTGCAAAAATTATTTGTGGATGAAATAATAGGTATATGAAAAATATCATTTAAATGGCCGCTAGTGCCAAATGGTTAAAGATAATTGACATTTAGTAAGACCGAGACCTATTCTGTATATACACATTTGTATTCTGAAAGTTTCAGCTGAATCGGCTGGCGCGTTCCCGAGAAATAATCACTGAGTTTTTTTGATATATATTTATATATATATATATATATATATATATATATATATATATATATATATATATATATATATATATATACATATATATATATATATATATATATATATATATATATATATATATAAATATATATGGAAATATGAATTTTTGCCTAAATCGATTTTAATACTCATGTTCTTCGAACATTAGTAAAAAAGTCTATTGCATCAGAACCGCTAGAAAACTAATTTTCGAAGAAATTATCTTTAAGGGACTTAAAAATGTGTGAAAACGTAATACACTTCTTTGTAGTATCAAATCAACTGTTTCTTACTCAAAGGAACAAATATCATTTTCTGACAGCATTTTCTATAACACAAATGATGAACATTTGTTCATTGAACATTTGTTGGCAACATTTATCCAACACTCGTGATTAATCAACCCATCTTTTGAATTTCGTTTTCGTCCAAGGATATCATCAAAAGTTTCAGGGATTAAACTATGTCTGGGGCTGCCATCCGAAAAATTTCCAAAACTCGGAAAATTTAAATATCGGTTGCTTATTTTATTGTAAAAGCTTTGCTTCTGTTGGTGTATCTGTTGGTGCAATATTTACGAAATTGACTGGTGCTGGCAATCATGCGTTAGCACCATAGCTGCTTCACGTTGAGTTAAATCCATCCTGTGAATTTCTTTTCGAATGAATGGCTGCGCTGGAAGTTATAGGAGTGGATAGAATTTTATGGTAACCATCCTCAAAACTTTTCAAATTTTTTAAACCTAAATATTTGTTGTCGTTGCAGAATCGTTCCCATTTGGAAATTTTATGATAACATCGCTCGATGAAGAAATGTCAATAAATTACGAACTCCATCATAGCTGGCAGCCGTTTCATTATTTTTCAACAAAATACCTACAGAGTTAGAAATGCAGCAAATCCACTTATCACATGAATTTCGTTTTGATTTCGTTACTGCATCGGAAATTATAGGGAAAAAACGTTTATTTTCTTGAGCAAATGTACAATATTTAGTAGAGAAAAAATGCCACAGCTGGCAACCCTATACTAATTTTTCAACCAAATTTCTATGAAATCTATATTAGAGTAAGATTCATCTACTGCGTGAATTTTGTTAATCGGAATCGGCTTAATCGGAAGCTAGAGGCCAAAAACCAGTTTTTTTTTCGCGGCGATTTTTCAAAATGGCACAACTGCCACAGTACAGCCCGTATTTCAAAATCACTTCTATCAGAAATGGTCCTAGCTAGTTCCAAGAGGTCCTGTCAATTTCATATTGATCGCATTATCCGAACGTCAGTTCTCGTGAACAGAAGTTTTGAGTGCTGAAAATAGAAGTAATTTGGTCATGGGCTGCCGTTCTTGTTTACCGCGGAATTTCAAAAAATTTTGTTTGACTTGGTGGACAAAAGTCAAAATTTATCAATGATTAGAATTCATATGCAAAAATCAAAAAATTTTCAGGAGGGTCGATGATTTGAAGGATCTTTTTTCAGGAGCCTGCTGTAGCTACAGAGTTATCCGCACATTTTTGAAAGTCAATGTGTGTTAAATTCTAGTCTACATCAATACGCTCTGCAAATTTCACGATGATTCACTGTTTTTCTTCGAAGCCATGACAAATCGAAATTTGGAAAAAAATCCTTGCCTACTTTTAGGCACTCAGCGCCTACACCAGGCTCAAAATTTCCAATTCTTTATCATAGACAAGCTTAAAACGTAATAGTTTTTCATTCTCAATACATTTTTTAACAAAAATTTACACTGCTGGGAAATATAGGGGTACCCGATAATTCGCCAAAACGCCCGCCGCCACCAAAATGTTAAAGATATCTGAATTCTAGCAAGTTACGGACCTACCTACTAAATACGTCTATGGTCTTCGAAAATTTTAAATCAATCGGATCAGCCACTCCAGAGATTATCTCCCTTAATCATTTTGCTGATATATACATATATAATATATATATATATATATATATATATATATATATATATATATATATATATATATATATATATATATATATGTATATATATATATATATATATATATATATATATATATATATATATATATATATACATATATATATATATATATAGTGAAGTGAGTTCAATACTAATTTTCTTCCAAAATTAGGAATAATCACATTCAATACCATTCGTAATGAGATTCATTATTTTAATTGGTACATAGAACTAATGAGTTCAAGAAATTTAATTTAAACTTATAGTTAATATCATTGCTTTAAATTCATTGTGCACAAGGGATGATTTGCCTTTTGCCTAAAGTAGTCCATTTCACCGCAAATACAAGCGCTAATTCCTTTTGCATCTTAGTTGAACCTATTGCAAAATACAAAGAATGTATTCAGGTTGTACTTAAAACAAAGTTTTGCTTTGGAGGGGTGAATAATTATACATTTTTAATCAATTCTTTTCTTATTTTCATGTTAAAAAAAAACAAAGAATATTAAAAAAAACATAAATTTGGACTTGTTTTTTGCGGAATGTTTAAAATTGAAAAAAATTATTTACATTGAAAATGTTTATTCGACAAATTGATTTTGAAAGTATGCATTGATTCTGATCAGACACCAGCTCACAGTGCATACTTGACTGATGTGGCCACTTGCAGTTGGAAATCATTAATTTTTATTTACGCGTGTTGTGACAAATTTTTACATTTCCGACTTATATTCATCGATATAATTTTACTTGTAAAGGTTGTTGAATTGTGATCATGGTTCCCTTCTTGTCTATAAATCAGCATAGACAACGTATATCGTCTCTAAAGCTTATCAATCCTATGTGTATAGAAGTCGGCGATTGTCACTTTGATATTCATTTCTCCTGAATAAAGATACCCAAACCTTAATTGAATAGTGCGGAATGTCTGAAACTAATAGAATAAAGAAAAAGTTAGAAGAGGGTTGAGTTGAGCTAGAATATTCGCTGACCAAAAGGAGGGGAGTCAAACTACTGAGCGCTAAAATTGTAAAATAAACATAATTTTTTAGTTAATGCACCATCCCGGTGATAATAAAGTGGAAGATGATATTTTGCGTAAGGTCCGTGCATTTGGATGGATAGATAGAGGCTGTAAAAAGAATGAGGATATTTGCTCCAACGATTGTACTTTAAAATGCAAGCATGTAGTGAAGCTCACTTCCTCTAAAGAAAATCAAGCAAAGTATAACTAGTGTGGAAATTAAATACATCCCAGAGATATAAACAAGTGAGCTACATTCATTTAACAAGAGCGCTTGTTCAGCCAATATGGACAACACTTTTATCGAAAACAAAAATAGCTCATTGTTCAAGGCTGTTTATGTTTCAGGTGACTAAAAATTAAAACTAAAAATTAAAAGTCTGTGTGGGTCGCATATAAGATTCTTCACAATAACTGCATGTTCTGATAGAAAGATCTGTACAACTTATTTGACTAGGATTTACGAATAGCCCGTTATGCGATTATGAATCAATATTCATACTGGGATTTATATCAGTAGCGCAAAGATATAGAAGAAATAGAGTGGAACTGTGGATATCCATGCGGCACCAGTTTGTATTAGTATGCGACATTCTCTAACACAAACATACATAGCAACAGACGTAGGTGATTACAAATTTGTAATAAATTTGAGGGCAGGCAATTGGCGCGCAAGTTTGAATAGTAATTTCTGTGATGAATTCATTTGATATAAAATAGTCTGTTCGCGTACCTGAACCTATTTCCATATATTGAAAAAAAATCGTAGCAAGTCGGTTTTGTGCTCTTGCTGCATTTCTGTATGGATATATATATATATATATATATATATATATATATACATAAATATATATATATATATATATATATATATATATATATATATATATGTATATATATATATATATATATATATATATATATATATATATATATATATATATATATATATATATATATCATCAAAAAATTTCTGTGAAAAACTCTCAGGAACGCGCCATCCGATTGAACTGAAATTTTCAGGATACATTGGTGTATATGCAGAATAGTGCATACTTTCATAAAAAAAAACTTATAGTCTTTAACTCTTTGGCGCCAGCGACCATTTTAGTGATATTTTAAATATACCTATTTTATTGTCAACGAATAACTTCCACAAAAATAAAGTTTATGGATTGAATTTTGAACGCATTCCAAATGTGAATATGATATTTTTTTTACTTGTTTAACCCTTTGTGTGCGCTAAAATTAGATTGGCAAACATTATAAAGAAAAAAAAAATGCTCTTTGCCCTTTGAATTCTGATTCAGTTATCAGATTTTCATGAAATTGACACAGTAGTTGAACCTTGCTCTAAGCCACGTTTGATAGAAATTTGGTTGAAAAATGGTGCTGCCAGCTATGGTAATTTTGCTGACTTGGGCTTTGAAAATTCGCTCAGATAAATAAAGTCTTTTGCCGTATAACTTCCAGTGCAGTCATGAAATCAAAACGAATTTCATATATGGAACTTACTTAAAGCAATATTCAGAGGGAATCTGGTAAAAAAACCATTATAGGGTTGCCAGCTATTGTTGGTTTTGTTTATATTAGCAATATCTTTATTAAGCGATTTTATCTGAAAAGTTTCAAACGGGAGTGATCTTGTAGTGACAATAAACAACAAATATAAATTAAAATATAAAGATTTGAAAACTTTTGCGACCAGTAATCCTTAATTTATTTGTACCCCTAAAATTTCCAATGTAGTCATCGGATCCAAACGAAATTCGTAGAGTAGGTTGATTTCAATGTGAGGCAGGTGTGATATATTTTTGGTTTTGATGCTAGCAAAGGGCTGCCAGTGCGAGGTCGTTTTTGCTATTTGCGTATCAAGAAAGACGAACATTTGCAATGAAAAGAAGTAGCCAATGTTTAAATTTTCTAAGTTCTAGAAATTTTTCGGTTCCAATCATCTTTCGTTTTTTGACCCTAAACATCTTTCTATCCCTGCAACTTTCGACGAAATCATCAGATAAAGTCAAAATCAATGGAGTTATTTGATGTTGATGTGAGGCAAAAGTGGGAGAGTTCTATTTGCAGTGCTGGTAAAGTGTTGCAGGCACTAAATATTTTCTTTGTTTATGTTATGGTATGCTGCTTTCAAAGTTTTGCAGTGCTTGGCTTTCCTAAATCTTGAAACTCCTGAAATCCTTTCCACCCTATGATTTTTAATGCATTGTTAAGGTCAAAGTGATTTTGCACTCGAAACAGGTTGGAGCAAAAGGGTGGAGCAAAATCTGCACGATTCTTCTACTGTTCATCGAACTTTAGTATTTGTAGCGGTTCAAGTGCCCTGGAAATTTTAATTATTTGTTCTATAGTCACAATTACTACCGCTGTTAAATGTATAATCCCGTATCTGAGCTCACTTGTAAAACTCTCTTTTCGTAAAAATTGTTAGGAATAGCGCTAAACTTATCGAAATAGAAAACGCACTCACTTGCACAGATAGCTTGTATCATTTTGACAACAAAGAATTATCAACAGCCAAAAAATTAAAATAGCAGGGTGGAGGTAGATTAACCACGTCAAACGTGGAAGGGCGTGCAAATTCGAATGAAAATAATTATTGCTATGCTCTTTTAAAATTCGTACTTTTAGCAATCTTGTGTATTTTATTCTTGTAAAATTCCTACTATTTGAGAAAAAAAAAGAAAAAAAAATTGTTGTTTAAGTATCACAAGAAAGCAATTCGAAATAGTATCCTCTCAACAACCGTTTCTTCAAAAACCGGGCTTGGGACTGGCTTTCGTCGAATTAAAGCTCTAAATTGAAAACCTATCGTATTGCTCGAAGTAATAGAGACAAGTAGAGGCGCAATGATTGTTTTCATATCATAAAACATATTTTAATGCACCTCCTTCCTTCCACACGCTACGTTCAAATTATATTTTAAAATTATATTCTCGTGATAAGTTTTCATTTTCACTCACAATCATGCATTCATCTTAATTTGGAAAAAATAATTAAAAAATGTTGGTGACACCCAACAACCAAACTAATTGGTGCACCTTTGACGCTCCCGAATCAGAAAAATTTAAGAAAAGTCATGTTGTCAAACTAGTTCGTTATCGGTCGCGCGCGTAGTACGGTATCCGCAAAAGAATACTAATTGCGGCGGTAATTTTTAATCTATGAATCAAGTGTCGCGTTAGCTCTATTCTTAGTGTAATTATTAGTGCTGTGAATCCGGTTTTGAACCGAAAATTGCCAATCCGATGGTATGAGAGCTGATTGTAGTAAAACAATTCTCTACCATTCAGTTCATTTGCCATTTTAAGATGGAATTTTTCGATACCGCTTTCCTTTTTGCTTAATAAAGTAAGTGATCATATATAAACTTAAAAATAAACCGCTTTTATAGCATTCGAATTTTGTTAATCGGCCGCAATTTGCATAGATGCATTCAGCAATTATGTCGGCTCGTACTGTGTTTACATTGACTTGACAACATGAGTTTTGTCAAAAGGGAGAGAGGACAATATTCTGCAAGAAGAACTGATGCCATAAATATACGCTCATGCTCGTGTTTGCCGCCCATCCATTTCTTCTATATCTTTGCAGTAGCTTAATATTGAATAAGTGACATATTCTTTTTTTCAAAATAGACCACAAAACAGACACGGATAAATTTGGTTCTTGTCTTTTCAGAATTCTTTACTTATTTAGACTGGTCTGGTACTTGGTAGGCAAACCATTATAAAATTGCCTATAAAAAGAATTTTTTTCGTACCAATTTTAGCTTCAAACTTTTCCAAAAGGGGATGATCGGGTCTTTTGTAATTTTGACAAGTTCAAATTCGGGTTTGATAAAATAAAGCCAATGCAACCATCCAGCTATTTACATTATTCAACATTTATTTAAATCGACTTTCTGAAGTTAAATTATAAATTTTTATTTTAATGCAATGTGCTCATCTCAATGTTCCGTTTCTTCCTCTGAATTCCTTCGCATTTTTTCGCTACATCCTTCAAATACCTAATTGACATTTGGCCAATGGTGGAA
This sequence comes from Nemotelus pantherinus, assembly GCA_963978885.1. Classification (NCBI taxonomy): domain Eukaryota; kingdom Metazoa; phylum Arthropoda; class Insecta; order Diptera; family Stratiomyidae; genus Nemotelus; species Nemotelus pantherinus. Next base: position 96,526,500 of record OZ022263.1, on the reverse strand, counting down.
TTCGGCATGTTTCCGTTTTGACATCGAAATGTAAGCCATCTGGGCATGTTCGGAGCGCTGACATACCGTTGACACAGGCTACATAGCGTGAACAGTCACTGCTATAGGGTAATGATTTAACACCGCTTTTTGGACAGCTTACCGTTTTACGTTTCATTTCGTAGGACTGGCTCGAAGCAACAGGAGCTGTGTAAATGCCAAATTGACGCGCACTGGTGGCTGGGGATGATGACTGAAATGAATGAGAGACGATTGATATATGAAAGCCAGCTTATTCAATGTATGTAATGTTTTTTATTCGTTTGATGAAATGTTCAAGATTTTTAAGACTATATGAAAAAGTGAGATTTGAGATGTAGTGCTTAATATGGAAACCCCAAATCATAGTAATCGCCGTCATAGCCATAGTTGTACATGTAATATCCAAACAAAGGACATCTGGCGTGATTTTTGTGGATTTTTTTAATTGAATTTGGCGTTTTCCATTTATCAGAAGGTCTTAGAACGCTTCTGGCCTTAGAAGTGTGACGATTACTTACAGGACAAGAGTACGATGTGGTGCAAGCGTTTTGAGTTGGGTCGAAATAGGTTCCTGCCACACATTCTTGTGGATTGGGTATACCGTTGTAGCATATTGTAAACCTGTAAAAATGATTATTGTATTTTCGCTTGAAAAAGTATTGAGACTAGAAATAATTTTTGACAGTTGGTAAATGTTATAAAGGTTTTATATGAATCTACCTCAGCGTTGCAATAATGCTTGCTAAAGGTAATAATTTTCATCAACTTACTTTGTACATCCACCACCTGCTGGTACGTAAACTAGGCTGTTCGAGCTACTCGCATTACTGGGGCAAGTGACTGGCGGACCCGAACAGTGTACATTCGATGCAAAATCACATTGATTTGTCGCAGAATTGAACTCGAGTACACCATAACACGTTTGTACGAACGAGTTATTACCGGCGCAAATCACATACTTATTGCAAGCTAATGGGATGGCCAAGAAGGTGAGGTTATTGTCCGACCCTGCAGGACACGTTAGACACTTTGCTACACTAGGAAAGTTACATGTCTGAGTTTCACTATCGAATTTATAGCCATTTGGACAACTTTGCGCGTACGCAACGTTGTTTACACAAGCAAAATAGTTCGAGCAGTTGGCAATGTCGGGCAAGAACGTATTAGTTTGTTCATTGTAACAAATATTGGGAGCTTGGCCGTGACAATAGGTTGCTAAAACGACCAGAAGGCAGCTCAACAAAAGGATATCTGAAAAATAATTTCAATAGTTAAAAGAAATACAAAAAACAATCAAGGATTTACTTTTCATGGCGTAGAATGATGCGTACGCTACCAGTCCTGAGATGTAGTAATGATGTGACCGAAACTTACTACTCACCAATTCGGTCTAGACATTAGGCTTTTATATAAAAGAGTTTCTATCGAAAAATCTCTGCAAAAATTGATGTATTTGAACAAAAATTTGATAGAACTGAGTACCGTCGCTATCAATTTTGAAGAAGAAGCGAATGTAGCTAATTCAATATATGGAAAGTCATTAGAGTAATTAGCTTAAGGTGGCTGATAGCATAGAAAATGTTGATTTGATAAGGAAAATTAAATTTTTTGTATTTGGTTGATTCTATTCGGAGTGCATCGAAATTTTATAGGAAACGTAAAAAAACCAAACAAAATTTTTTCCGTAAAACAAACCTCTTAGGAGGCATGGAAACAATAGTTTCCATACTCTTATGAGATTTGTTTGTTCAGCCTCTGTTCAATAAGTTTAAGAATTACCCTGTCTCAAAATGAAATGCATATGAGTTGTAAGTCCTCGAACATTACTATTAAAACCCGCTTGGCAAAAAAATGCATATTTACATATATATACATATAAATCATCAAAAAATTCAGTGACTATTTATAACTGAAATATTCAGGATACATTGGTGTATATGCAACAAAAGTCCAGGTCTCACTAAATATTCATGTTCTTTAATCCTTTGGCACCGGTGGCCATTTTATTAATTTTTGCAAAAATTAAGTTAGCGGAATGAATTTAGAACGTGTTTTAAATGTGAATATGATAATGCTTTGGAAGTTTTTAATTCTATGTGTGCGCTAGATGCCCACAACATGATCGGTAAAATTTGAAACTTTTGAGCTCCGAGCTATCAAATGGCAGGCACTGAAAGTGAAAACCTTCAAATCTTCGACTCTCCAGAAAAATTGACGCTTTTTAGAAAAAAAAAATTTCGTATATAAATCTATTGCTTTGTCTGCAAAACCAACGTAAAAGTTTTGAAATTTTAAATCAGGGAAGAACAGTAACCCTTCCCCAGCCACGTTTGGTAGAAATTAGGTTGAAAAATTGGTAATTTTAGTGTCTTAAATTTTGAAAATTCGCTTAGACAAATAACGCTTTTTGCCCTTTAAAACGAAACACAATTGAACGAAGCGAAACATAGTTAATTTGGTAAAATGACCTTACGGTGGGCATTATTCAGTAGGAAGATGGTTGAAAAACCATGATAGGGCTACTAGCTATGATTTTTGTTGTATTTTTCTACCATATGTTTAGTAAGCGATTTTATCATAAGATTTTTAAATGGTGTTGATCTTATAGTGACAATAAACAACAAATATTAGGATTTCGAAAATCTGAAAACGTTCGCGACTGGTAGCCCTACATTTCTTTGTATCCCTATAGCTTCCAACGCAGTGATCGGATCGAAACGAAATTCACAGAGAAGGTTGACTTAGATGCTGGCAAAGGGTTGCCTGCGCAAGGTGTTTTTAGATATTTTTGTACCAATAAATGTTTACATTAGGTATTCATATCGCTAAACTTTACAATGAAAATAAGTATCCAATGTTTAAATTTTCTAAGCTCTTGAATTTTTTTGGATGGCAAAAGTTACAACTTTTCAATCCCTGTAACTTTCAATAAAAGCAGTGGATGAAAACGAGATTCATAGGATTGACAAGAAGCAGCTGGGGTAGACTTTTAGCTGCAGTGCTAGTAAAGTGTTGCAGTAATGAGTATTCTCTTCATATGTGTTACAGTAGATGCTGTTTTTCAAGTTTTGTAAGATAAGCAACCGATAATAAATACAAGAAACAGGTGTTTGACTTTCATTAATTTTGAAATTTATTCAAGTGGAAAACCTGCAAACCTTTCCACCCTGTTATTTTAAATGCATTGGTGAGATCAAAGCGTAACCTGGCCGTCGAAACATGTTGGAGTACGTGTGAACAAAATATGCACTAAAAATCTGGACAACTCTTCTACTCTTCATCGAACATTAGTGTTGCTAGCAGTTCTGCGGCGCTAGAGTTTTTTTTATGTGCAAGAAAATATCTTCAACCTTTTCGTACCAGGAGGAATTTCAGAGACTTTAGAGTTTATGAATTTATAGGTATTTTTAACAAACGTGCGAGTAACCTCTGCTAGGAATGTCGTATCTACTCTAATGTTGCCAACAGAGATCCTTCAAATAAACGACCCACGCGAAAATCTGTTGCTTTTTAGAAAAACTTGATACCTTATCTAAACAGTTAATTTGATATGTTCAAAATGCTTCTTCGCCCAAGAACAATAACCTTTCGCCAAATTGCCTGCATTTTTAGCACCCAAAATTTGTCTTCGCGAGAGCTCGCGACCTGACAATTTAGCAGTCATTTGAGAATATGGGCAACTTTGTTGCAGAGATGCCATTTTGGATAATCGAAAAGAAAAAGAAGTTTTTTGTCCTATAACTTTCGATGCGGTCATCCGATTTTAATGAAATAAGTTAAGTTTGGTTGTTCAAGTGTTTATTAAAATCGGTTTGGCCGAAAATTCATAATTTCCACTTATATATATATATATATATATATATATATATATATATATATATATATATATATATATATATATATATATATATATATATAAATATATATATATATATATATATATACAGGTATATATAAATATATATATATATATATATATATATATATATATATATATATATATATATATATATATATATACCATAAAAAAAATTCAGTGACAATTTCTCGGGATCGCGCCATCCGATTGAGCTGTACTTTTCAGGATACTTTAGGTGCGTTTTTTCGCATCTGGGGTAGTGCAAGCTAGCAGTTTGCACGCGAACAAACAACAAAATCCAGAGTACGAACACTTGTCAATTCAGTGGAGTTCGTACTCGTGCACTGTGTGGATCGTATTTAAATAATTCATGTCAGCTGAAAATGTTGGTTGCTGAGATAAATTCCCCAAAATTTCTCTGTCAACCTAGCAGCCAGGAAACTCTGAAACGGATGAATATGATTAAAAAATCAATGCTTTCAACAAAATGTTCATCCTATGAGTCGGAATATTCTTCGATTACGTTTTAAAAAGAAATTCACATTATTCTTATTTTCTAGGTAGACATTAGTTATTTCGAAATTTGAGTTTTCAATTTTGAACTGACAAATATCTGACAAAGAAACTGCTGTCAGCCAAGTAGGAATGAAATAAACTCTCACGCTACTCCGGATCGTTTTTTTATGCAAGCAGGATACCTATTTCACTCTGGATGAAAAAAACGCAGCTATTGATGTATTAAAATATAGCCAGGTCTCACCAAACGTTAATTTTCTTTAGCTTTTTGACGCCGGCGGCCTATTATTTTATCTAAAAATATTTTTCAAAAAATTTTGTTTGCGAAATGAGTTTCGAACGTGTTCTCAATAAAGAAATGATAAAGTTGTGGAAACTTTTAACCCTGTGTGTGCGCTAGGTGCCTAAAATGAGATCGAGAAAATGTCAAAATTTTTGAATTGCGGTAGCTTTTGTCCGAACTACTGAATAATTATAAAACTTGCAAAACATATTGATATTACTAAGTTGTATACTTATCTGATTTTATGTGAACGTGACGGTAATCTAGTAGCTACGACAGCCGCTGAAAGTGAAAACATTCAATATATCGACTCTCCTGAAAGATTTTTACTTTGAAAAATGGTTTGTCTACAGTCAAGGAAAAGCTTTTGAAATTCTATATCGGGCAAGAAAGGTAGCCCTTTCCCAATCCACCTATATTTTTAGCATCAGAAACTTCTATTCACGGGAACTCACTACCCGATAATCAGATACAGGTGAAATTTACATAATGTACTGTTCTTAAGTAAAACCAGGTCTGATGGAAGCGATTATGAAATTCAAACAGTTCTGGGCCAATCGTGTCATTTTGAAAAATCACTCAGAAAAGTAAGTAGTTTGGCCCCATAAATTCTGATTCATCCACCAGATTTTGACAAAATTCACACAGAAACTGAATCTCACTGCCACGTTTGATAGAAATTTGGCTCAAAATTTATGTTTGAGCTGCCAGCTTTGGTAATTGTTTTAAATTTTGAAAATTCGCTCAGAAAAATAAAACTCTTTGCCCTGTTCAGTCATGGAATCATAACGAAACACATTTGGCAAGTTTTACTTGTTGTTGGCAATTTTCATTAGAAATCAAGTTAGGAGAACAATGATAGGGTTGCCATCGATGGTTGGTTTTGTATTTTTTGGGCATATCTTTAGTAAGCGATTTTATCATAGAAATTTCAAATCGTAGTGGTCTTGTAGTGAAAATAAACAGCAAACATTATGATCTAGAAAACGTTAAGGCTTGCGATTGGTAACCCTAAATTTCTTTGTATCCCTATCACTTTCAATCTAGCCATCGGATTCGCAGAGTAGGTTGACTTAAACGTGAGGCAGATGTGACATATGTTTGGTTTCGGTGCTAGGTCTTGGAAGAATCAGTACAGATTGCCTGAACGTTAAGTCGCGAGTCCAGCGCTTTAGCATTGACCAAACAAACGAGATTCGTATACGTTAGCTTACTGTTGAGGAATCTATGTTGGCCTTTCAAAATTAAATGTTTTTACATTCATTCATAATATAATTACATATCATTCAATTATTTTGGATCAGAAAAATAGCAAAGAGATGGCGTGAGAGTTCAACCCAAGAAATAAATCTCCGGACTTGTGGATCATAGCCATGCGGATTCTTTCTAACGAGAAGGAGATATGCCATCGGTTGGCCTTTTATTCATAATGATGGCTAACGCAAACTATTTGTATTAGAACTAATTGATGTTTTACGATTATTCATCAAGGATCCAATCAACTGTGGAGATTAGGGAGGAAAAAGGAAAGTATGGTTGCAAATGAGGTTAGATTGAGTATGTTGAACTGAATAGGGCTAGTATCGGATCAAGAAAAGATAGAAGAGAAACGACGTGCAAAATGGTCACAACCAAATTAGAGAGGATTCGCAATTTATTCAGTAAGTTTAATGCCCGACTTGACGGTAGGTAGCTGTTTGAACAGTGCAGTGCAGTGCAAAAGTTGCCAAAATTTAAAGAATTTTTAATGCTCGAAATATAACAAAAAACTAGCATTTTTAACGAAATTTTTGTTTTCAGTCCAAAGTTTACCAAAAGTATATTCTACGTCAATTTCAAATATTTATGATGTTGATTCTGTTTGCACAGGTTTCTTTGAATTTGATTTTGGACTATTATGTTCATTAGAATTACGAGGAAAAGTGATAGGAACAAAAAGTGGAAAGAACAGAAGCAAGTCTATTATAGAAACAATTTTATTCATTAACCAAGCAAGGTACAAGTTACATAAACAATACAAAGTAAAATAGAAAATCGAAAACAAGGGGATCAGCACAAAATTAGGTGATATCATGTTGATCCAATCAAAAGTTGTTTCGAAATCATTCAGACCATAATAACTATATCCAAAAAAAAATGTATCTGAGGTTTGCAGAATCTGTGCTATGGTTTGGTGTATCAATGACTTGAGAGGAGGATCGTGTGAGCCAACTCCATGATAAAGATATGGCCACTCACAGATGAAAAGCTTATTACATATCAAATAACAATAGAAGCTAGGTGAAGTTTTCTATCCATATGATTTGAAGTGTTGTTGAATTGCAACAGGATGCCGTTATTTATAAAATACCTAACATTTGAAGCGATCGAAAAAGGATAAGAAAATTCACAGTAGAAAGAAACCGGAAAACGATGGCCCACTAAGCTTCGGTAAATTGTAGTCTGCCCAGAGTCTACATTTTGCTTAAAGGTGAGAAGAATTTTGCATCATGAGCATCATAAGCATTCAAGTCGCTAGCACATTCAATAGACAAAAAGAATGTGTAGGCTCCCGAATCAATAAGTGCAGTTACACAATCACAGGCTTACGCGAAATCATATGGAACTAGAAAATAATGGTTATTTATGACAGCAATCAAGACCAACGAACTTCAAACGGCCTGCTTTTCAGAAAACTTAAATTTTGATGGTATAGAAAAGCTGAATTCACGTTTTTCTTTGATGATGATGGTAGTGGCGCTTTTTATTTTTTTGTGAATCCTTTTACAAGTAATCTCTGAATAAAAAGCTGACAAAGTCTATTTGTAGGATCTGACCAATTGGTTTTCCAGTCTGTCTTTTGTCATTTTTTGACGGACTAGTTGTGACGAAGTGACATACTAGTGTTGTTTGTAATTCCTGCTAACTTACATGATAACAACGTTTTAGCATTTGAATATATTAATTTGTGGTTTTTTCTGTTGTCTGCTATGCTGTTTTTCCCTTTGAGTCAAAGGTGTTGCAGTTGGAAAAAACATTGAAGACAAATAACGGCCGACTTTTGCGTATTCTTGTTCAACATGATGAAGCTACTGGCAATCTTTCTCTTTATACTGATGCTGGACGTCGGCAATTAAGAATTTAGAGCTTGACGGTTACTTGATCCTCGGAATTTATAGAAGAGAATTAATTGCACCACATACACCCTCTAGTCTTTTACGCAGGAGTTAAAATTGTTTGAATAGTATCTCAACGAAACAACTAACAAAAGATACCATTGCATTAGCTTTGCATCGAGAATAAAACCAATATACTCCCGAACTGGCTTTCCTGATTGAATTTATGACACAATCTACCTGGTACATTTCGAATGCAAAAAGATTAAAAATCCGCACAAATAACATGGGGAGATTTATTTCCTGATGATTTTGTTGTAAAAGTTCATTCTGAAATATTTGAATACTTTAACCAGAGTTTTTTTTTACTCCTGTAACTACCAACGCAATCATCAGATCAAAAATATATATTTAGGGTGAGTTGGCCTTAACTTGAAACAGAGTTGGTATAGTTTTAGCTTTGGTTTTGGTAAAGGGTTTCCAGTACGAGGCAGTTTTGTTATTTTTGTACTGACAAGCTACCATCAAATTTTCAACTAGTTAACATCTTTAATGAATATAACCAACATTTTTTTAAATTTATTCAGTTTTTGAAATTACACCGATGCCACCCGAACAAATCTTTCTATCCCTGTAACTTCCGATGTAGCTATAGGATAGAAATAAAATTCATAGGGTGGTCTGATTTTGAAATGGAACGCTAAAAAAGTATTGGTAGCGTTGAGTATTTATATTATTTTTGCGCTATGAGAGGTTGTCATTAAATTTCAAAGAGATAAGCATTTTATCATGAAAATAAGTAACACGTGTTCTACTTTAATGAATTTTGAAACTCAAGTGCATGGTTATCCTGGAAACCTTTCTACCCTATAGTCTCCGATGTCGTCATGAAATAAAAGTGGTACATGACCTTTAACTCAGGTTGTTTGTAATAAAGGGCACATATGGTAAAGCATGCATTCAAAACCTAGAGAATTTGTCTACTTTTCTTGCAAAAATGTAATCTTTCTAGCGGTTCTAGCGGTATTTTCGCATAGCGAAATTAATAAATTTTTGGGAATATTTATTTGTCATCAGCGGGCTATGAAAAGTTTCATAAACATAACTTAGCTACTTTATTTCATCTCAAAATAAAAGCATTCTTTTTAAACATGCACTACCCTTAATTTACAATCTCAAGTTCATCAACATTGGATCGAATCGACAAATGAAAATTAAATTTACTAACAGATCTGCACAACAATCGATCGGACATCAATTTTGATTTCTGCTTCACTGCGAATATTTTTATTTTATCGCATGGCCACGGGAAAATGTAGAAGCCATATACATTTATGTTGATCGGTATGAAAACACTAGTTGTCAATGGATTCCTTGTCTCATTGATTTGATATCGTGTTTTTTACACTTCCGCTGAACTTCTGATCAGTTGATGTTGATATACTTATTTGTTAGGTTAATATAAGTACTTTTTGATGTTTTCGCTTTTAGAATGGATGTGGTGTAGGACTACTTTGAAAATAGTTAGTGGATTGGCCAGTTTGATAGTTTTGGGACTACAAAGATGAGACACAAAAATTTTTAACCTCTCAACAGAATTCACAAAATATACAAAATACATTATAATTTTGTAATTGCTACCGATGTTGACTACTGAGGTAGTGATTCTTTCGACATCAACAAGTGAACATTTAGTTGCAAAATTTGACCTATAAGACTAATAGTTGCGGTGTCGATATGGGGGAAATTTAACAGAGCTCCAATACTTTCTATAATAGATAATGGTTGAAAATCCTGTCAGGAGAGCACAGTTTAGAAGAATGTATCAATAAAGGAAACGAATTAATAGAACTTCTTAGATCCGGTGAGTTTACACTACGGAAATGGATTTGGAATAAGAAAGAAATTCTACAAGGTCTTAAAACAAATGTGAGCTAAGACGAGGACAATGGATACAAATCACTCGGGATAATATGGTATCCTTCAAACAATTACTTTACATATAAGCTCAAAACAGAAACATTACAAGAGTCATAAACAAAAAGAATGGTACTATCAGAAATAGCACGACTCTAGTTAGCACCTATTCTCATTTTGGCTAAAATTCTACTTCAAACCTTATGGCTACATGGATAAGACTGGGACAAACCCTTATCTGATGCGACGAATACCGAATGAACTACTTTCTTAATGCAATTGAATGAAATAGAAAAAATAAAAATCCCATAAACCGGAAACCAACATATAAATCCACGGGTTCACGGGTTGCTTCACAACAAGAATATGCTTCAGTGCTCTATTTGGTGACGCGTTCGAAAGCAGGAATTAGCTCCTATCTCATTATGGCTAAACTAAGGTTCCTCCAACAAAACCAATTATTATTCCACGTCTGGAATTATGGGGAGCTGTTTTGTTAACACGGATCCTAAAAGGAATGAAACGGCCATTGAAATCAGATAAAATACCTACATGGTTATGACTGATTCTGAAATAGTTTTGGCCTGGATCAAAGGACATCTAACACGCTGGAAATCATTTGTTGCAAATCGGACCTCATACATCATCGAATCAAATGGTGGCGTATCATGGCGTCACATTCCCTCCAAAGAAAATCCAGCCGACTTTGCATAAAGTGGAATCAAACCACAAGATCTAGTCAACAATGAGCTGTGGTGGAATGGTCCCAACTGGTTGAAGGAGTGTCTTGGTGCATGGCCTAAAATAAAATATGTACAAGTAATCGAGTTGGAAAGGAAAACCCCAAAAAACAGTTAGCATTGGATTAATCGTGAGAGCTCTGCTTGATGAATTAATTGAAAAATATTCGTCATAACATAAATTGATTAGGATTACTTCGTATTGCTCTCGTTTTCCTCGAATGAAATCAAAACAAGAATAAAGATGAATCATATTTAACCACAATATAACTCCAATATTCTTTTGATTTTATAGACGGTCATGGCTTACTGCGAGTAGGAGAACGACTAAACAACACAAGGGTACATTTTGATGAAAAACATCCTATAATCATACCAAAGAATAGGCAACATTACATGAACAAACACAGCTCATGTTGAACACACTTAGAAAAAGATTCTGGGTCATCTACGGAAGAAATGGCATTAAGCACTTCCTACATCCATGCATTTGCTGCTTTCAAACCAAAGCAAAGCGTTCAACTCAGCTTATGGGGAGTTTGCCAACTGCTAGAGTGAACATTTCTCGACCATTCACCCATACGGGTGTCGATTTTTGCGGCTCTTTCGATATAAAAAACAGGCGATGAAGAGGATGTAATATATCTGAGGGCTATGTCGCGATATTCATTTGCTTAACCTCACGACTTCAATGTGTATAGTATACACATTGAAGTTGTCAGTGACCTTTCAACCCAGGCATTCTTAGTGCTGTCAACCCTTTGCTAGCACCGAAGCTAAAAATAAGTCACATTTACCTCACGTTTAAGTCAACTTACCCTGCGAATTTCGTATGGATCCGATTACTGCATTGGAAGTTATAGGGATACAAAGAAACCATCCATAAAAATTTTCAAATTTTCTAGATTTAAAAATTTGTTGTTTATTTTCACTACAAGATCATTATGATTTGAAAATTTGATGATAAATCGCTTACTAAAGATATGGCGAAAAAAACAAAGCAAACCATAGCTGACAACCCAGCATTGTTTTTCCAACTAAATTTCTGCTGAGTATGGTCTACAATAAGTTCAATTTGCCATATAAATTTCGTTATGATTTCATGACTGTACTGGAAGCTATAGGGCAAAGAGCTATATTTCCTGAGCAAATTTTTAAAATTTAAGACACTAAAATTACCATAGCTGGCACTTCCAACCGAATTTTTCAACCAAATTTCTATCAAGCGTTGCCCAAACTAGGATTCAGCTACTGTGTGAATTTCGTCTAAAGCTGATAATTGAATCAGAATTCACAGGACCAAAAGCAGTTATTTTTTTGGTGATTTTTCAAGATGGCACCACTAACACAGAATTGCCTAGATTTCAAAATTGCTTATATCAGACCTGGTCCTACTTAAAGTCAATAAATTCTGGAAATTTAAACTGTATCTGATTATTGGGTCGTCAGTTCCCGTGAACTGAAGTTTTTGATACTGAAAATGTAGCTAAATTGGGCAAAAGTTATCGTTCTTGCCCGTTGTAAAATTTCAATTGCTTTACTTTAGCTATGTAGACAAAGCATTAGATTTATATACAAGTTGCTTTTTTTCCCAAAAAGCGACCATTTTTCAGGAGAAAAATTTTCACTGTGAGCGCCTGTTCTAGTTACAGGGTCGCCAACACGCTCATCGAAAGCAACACAAATTTACAAATTCATAATATAAATATGCCCTGAAAGTCTCATAACGATATGATAGCTCTGTTGAAAGTTATCGCAATTTCAATATTTTCAAATTTTATCTCACCTAGCGCACACATGGGGTTGAAAAATCCCAAAACATTATTCGATCCACATTTTAAATACGTTCAAAGTTCATTTTACTAGCTTAATTTTTGCAAAAATTATTTGTGGACAAAATAATAAATATCACTAAACCGGCCGCCGGCGCCAAACGGTTAAAGATAATTGACATTTGGTGAGACTCGGACCTATTCTGCCTATATATACACCAATGTATTTTGAAAGTTTCAGCTCAATCGGAAGGCGTGTTTCCGATAAATAGTCACTGATTTTTTTTAATGATATATATACATATAAATATTTATGGTTATATATATATATATATATATATATATATATATATATATATATATATATATATATATATATATAGATATATATATATATATATATATATATATATATATATATATATATATATATATATATATATATATATATATATATATATATATATATATGGAAATATGAATTTTTAGCCAAATTGATTTTATTACTAATGTTCTTCGATCAATAGTAAAAATGCATCACAACTGCTATTTCAGTTAATTTACTCTATTATGTTTTGATTTTGACATCAGCTGGTTTTGATGGAAATTACGTGGGATTGGGATGTTGATAAGGCCTTTGATAGGTTAGTTTTGAAAGTGCATTTAGAGATCCTTGGAAAGTAGTGACTGCTTGTAGAATCGATTATGTCATAACACTTATTTATGGGCTCATTATATGAATAGGTACGAGTAGTATAATGGTTGTACTCCTTGAGCTGAATTGCATTCCTAGCGCGCGTTGATCGGTCATTGAAAGTGGTTTTATTGGAGGGATCTTAAACATTGACTGCGCCACTTACCTATAATATCAAAAGTTAGGCAAGCGCTTAGCAGGCTTTTTTTTAGAAGAGAGACAGACATTAAATTGAAAAGGCTAAGTCTGTATTTGCAAGATTGAAGATGTTGTAAATCTTTTGGGTCCTGGAGGTTTCTCATAGTGAATAGTAAAAACTATTTCTGAACAGATTCCGCTCTATCACTATGTAGCTCAAAAGCTGGGTTCCATATTATGCAGGCATATTCCAATAGAAGCAGCACCAGAGTGATCTATAATAACTTGGTAACCCATATATTTGTGAGCTCTTTAGTACGTCTCCTCATGAATCCGAGCTATTTTTTAGCCCTGGCTAAGATTTTGTCGTAGTGGACGCTGAGTCGCATCTTTTTGTCTAACACTATGCCAATATCTATAATATGATCAACCCTATTTAATTCTATATGGTTAGGGCAGTGAGAATACATTTTGATGGTATTCTTACGGGAAAACTTATCACATGGCATTTGCTAAAGCTAAGAATCAGATTATTCTCGTTGCATCACTGTTCGAGAGAATAAAGCTTGAATTGTAGAAAGGTTGCGCCAGATTGCGTGTTTACGATATGGTACATTTGTAAGTCGTCTGCATAAAAGAGATGAGGTATACCAAGCAGTGTCTCAAACAGATAAAAAATGAAGATGTTGAAAAGCAGGAATCTAGATGACTGCCTTGTGGTACTCAAAAAGATGCGAATACTCTTTTAAATAAATGGCTTTAGAGCTTTACAAGCTGAGTTTGGTCGCGAAGATAAGACTGGATCCAATTAAGAAGGGATCCAAATAAACTTAAGCTGCGAAGTTTGTTTACCAGAGTTTGATTGTCAACCCGGTCGAAAGCCTTACTGAAGTTCTTATAGATGGCGTCAATTCGGCTTCCTTTTTCCTTTTCACAGAGCACATCAGAAACTAGGATCAAATCTATATTGTTGCTCGTTTAATTTTTCTCAAAATAGCTACTCAAAGAGTTTGGGGCTCGCTAGCGATTCCTCGATGGCTATCGACTGATCGTTCACCACATTTTTTGAAAATAGGCGCAAGCTATTAGAATTTTCAGAAAGACGCCTAAGAACAAGGGTTTATTGAAAATCACGAGCAAAGAGATGAACAATTGGTCTTCAAATTGTACTACGACAGAAAGAGAAACTAAGTCAGAACCTGGTCCTTTCTCGTTCTTAAGTTCATGAATACCTTCACGCTAAAAAATCGTTGTTCTACCCTTAATATATTTTGCAGCTAATATATTCATATTAAAAACATTTATTAAAATTATTATATTGACCTAGCAATAACATTATATTGCCAGCACATAGCATTCTGAAAATTTTATATATTGACATACGTGTGGTCAATTTATCTTTTACAATATTATATTGGTAGGCCAATATTAAATATAAACATGGCAATAAGTTATATTAACGTCTTACAATACTATATTGGTATACCAATAGTTAGTATTAACGACACGCGGTGTTTCCAAGCGGTTTCCCATCTAAGTACTTACCGCGCACAATACTGTTTAACTTCGGTGATCGTACGAGAACCGGTTATTCTATTGTGATTTGACCGTATTAAGTATTAACATACTAACATACAATACTAGCATTGTACTTCGTTGTTTCACCATCAATTTCACCACCCTTGGTTAATACATTTATATTGGCATAGTAATATATTTATGTTAAGATGCGACAAATATTGGCGGCTGCAACTGATGCTGAGAGGCTATTAGCTACAAACTGTTGGCAACCCTTTCCAAGTAAAATGGTTGAGGTGGCCACATTTAACAGCGCTTTGCTCATCTCGATGGCTCAGAGAGCGTCTGCTCAACATCTAATTGATGTGCTGGGTACGGATTTGGTACTTATAACAGAGACGAAACTGTCAAATCATCATAGAGTTTGCTTTCAAGGATACAAAACCGTCCTCGACAACCAAAACGGTAGCAGTGCTCTATTAGTTAGGAGTAATTTGGACATGGAACTCTTACTAGTGCCTGATCTGAAATGTTGTTCCTTTGCTGCTGCTGTGATAAAAAGCTCAGACCATAGACGCATCTTAATAGCTTCTCTATATGTTAAAATCAAATCTTTTACATGATTTCGGCGCAATCAAATCGCTAGTTTCTCAATTTAAATACTCGCTTATCGGTGGTGATTTGAATTCGAGACACCCTCAGTGGGGAGATTCTGTTATCAACGGAAATGGTAGGGTGTTGCTCGATTGGCTATACCGAAGTAGTCCTCCTATTCCATTGCAAGTGGCTCCTAACTCTCCGACCAGACCAAGTAGTAGCTCAATAATAGATTTTTTCCTCTTGTCAGATGATCTGCTCAGCAGTATTGATCGCCCACACTGCTGGACTCAAGCCGGTATGTCTGATCACTTTACTGTGAGGCTAAAATTTCAGTTCCGCTCCTATTTCAGCCTCATGAAGAGACCCCCAGAAACAGTAAGATCTTTCAAAAACACCAATTGGGGTCCTTTTCAACGCGATATAGATATATTGGTAGGAAATCTTGATGTGTGCGAGACCGAAAATTTGTCAAACCGTCAAGTTGATACCCTGTTGGCTAGCGTCAACGACATTATAAGTTCTACTGTTGACAGAAATTCCACTTTGATTACTTGATAAGTATCAGGGTCACTAAACTTGACTAAACTTGATAAGTATCAGGGTCACGAACTACCACCGGAT
The DNA here is from genome assembly GCA_963978885.1 of Nemotelus pantherinus. NCBI lineage: Eukaryota > Metazoa > Arthropoda > Insecta > Diptera > Stratiomyidae > Nemotelus > Nemotelus pantherinus. Next base: position 96,510,726 of record OZ022263.1, on the reverse strand, counting down.
ATTGTTCAGCACATGAAGGTGAGGCATATTTGGCGTTGCAAGTTGAAGAGGATTTTTCATAGACATGAAAGGGATCACCCGCTGTACAGGTCACTCCTTTCGAATATCAACTGTCTCAGCAAGCTTATTGCTGAAAGGGTTGGCAAATTTCGCTGTGAGTGTCTTGCACAGCAGCTGGCTGCCATCCGGCCAGGCCCCGACATGTATAAGGAAATTAATCGGCTTTCCGGTAAAAACATCAACCGGCAGATAGCAGTAGCGACTGGCAATGTTTCTGTGTGAAACCCTGATCTGCAGGCCGAACTGTGCGCAGAAACATTTCAATCGCAATTAAATGTTGTTCCGCCCGACTTCTCTGTTTCTAATAACCAAAATGTACTCGAGAAAGTTAACTCGTTTCTCAATAGTCACAACGAGCCGCTGGTCACATTTTCATCCGAAAACCCATCGAATGATCCGCAACTCTCAAGTGACCAATTTCACTTTGTCAATAGCGAATACTTGGTGCACTTGTTAGGTGGTATAAAAAGTAAAAAGTCATCTGGGCATGATGGGGTGTCTAGCTTTATTGTTAAACATCTTCCAATCTCTATGCTCTGATTACTTTCCATAATTTTCAATAATGCCTTGAACAACGGTTACTTTTCCGACACATGGAAAATTGCTTAGATTGTTCCCATTCACAAAAAAGGCAAAAACTATGAGGCCAGCAATTTCCGCTCGATCTCTCTGCTTCCTAATTTGGGAAAGCTCTATGAGAAGATTTGGTAGGAAATGATTTCCACCTACTGTGAGCTCGCTAATATTATACCAGAATATCAATTTGGCTTTAGGCGTGAGCATGGGACCCAGCACACTATCTCGTACTTGCACGATCAGATTGTGTCACACCTGAATGAGCGACACACTCCGACGGTTGTTTGTGCCTTGGATATCGAGAAGGCCTTCGATAGTGTATGGCACGGAGGTCTTCTATACAAGTTGATCAAGTTGGGATTTCCAGAAATAGTAATACGACTTGCCGCAAGCTTCCTTAGCAACAGACATTTTACGTTAGCGTCAATGGAGCAAATTCACCCCGGAGACCTGTGACATCAAGGTTCTGTCACTGGACCTGTTTTATACACCATTTTCACTGCTGACCTCCCTCTTCCAGCGGGCAATCCTCAAGTTAAAGTCCTACAATATGCAGATGACACGCTCTTATTCTCGTCGAGCCAAGACCCGCTCAAAGCTGCGAAGGCCTTGAAGATTACTTGGTTAACCTTAAATTTTATTTTGATGAATGGGGCATCAAGCTTAATAGTTGCGAAACACAGCTGACTGTATTCAGAAACCCTTCCAAGTATCGGGGATCACAAACCATTCGCAATAAGGCCAAAAAAGTCGCTGTCTTTTTCGGAACTTCTAGAATTAGAAGAAGAGGGCAGATTACCCTCGAAATATCGATATTTGTCACAAAATTCAATATATCTAGCTTCGAAAGGAAAAACCGTTTTTTTTATTAAAATATTTTTTTACAAGCTAGGAAAAAATTAGTACACTTTAATAACAACCTAGGTTAAGTTTAGGTCTAAGTAGGCTAAGCTAATTGTATTTAGACTTAAGCTAGATTTATTTTAGTAAATTAAGTTAGTATTTAAGTACTATATTGTTAAGTCAACCCAAGGTATTGTACTACCTGGGTAATAGTTAATAAGTGAAAATCGAAAAATAAATGAATGATGAAAAACAATTAAAATAAAAATCCAATAAGAGCCAGCAGGCCAAAATAGGATAGCCGCTAAGTATAAGTTCTTTTAAGGTAATAATAATAATAATAATAATAATAATAACTTTATTGAATTAGTTTATGTGTTGTGTAGTACAATATCTTAAGGTTAGTATTTAGGCAAAGTCTTTACATCTAAATTTTGGTTTTAAATTAGATTTTTTTCCAGTAAGTTTTATTGCGAGGTGCTAATGTTGTGCTTAACCTAAATAAAATAAAACTAAAATTTATAAACTAAGGCTCATGACTTAAGCCAACTGTGTATACAGTAATTGTAGTTACAAATTAACGATCAGAGATGCAACCAGAGGATTATTGGGTGTTGCACATTTGTTGAGAAATTTTTGGGTCAAGTGTTTAGAGAGATCCAGTACTTTCTTTAGCTTTGCAGAAGCGTGCAGCCGATTAGTTGAGTAATAAAAGGGTTTGTTAAGAATAATTTTTAAACACTTGTTTTGTAATATTTGTAGACTTTTGATATGTGATATTGCACAGTTACTCCATACAGGGCACCCATAGAGAATGATTGGCTGCATTGCAGACTTAAAAACCAGCAGTTTGTTTGCAGTTGAGAGTCTGGATTTCCTATTAATAAGCGGATAAGAGTAGTAAATGCTCTTCAAAACTTTCGACTTTATTGTTTCGACATGGGCGTGAAAAGTAAGTTTCTGATCGAGTTGGATGCCAAGATATTTAATGTCTTTTTTTCCAAGAAATGGTGGATCCCAAGATATTTACCTGGGGATTCGGTCTGTGTCTTAATGCTCGCTTTTTAATGAAGTATATTGCCTGAGTCTTGTCCGAATTAATTTTTATTTTCCATTTGATGCAGAAATTATTCATAATTGAAAACTGTTGTTGCAGGGAGTTAATTATCACATCTGGACTGTGCCCACTAGCAAATATGGCAGTGTCGTCCGCGTACATGGCGATGTGGCAATGGGGTGCTTTTTCTAAGTCGCACATATAAATGTTGTAGAAAGTGGGGCTTAAGACTGACCCCTGAGGAACTCCAGCTGGTATTACGTACATATTTATCGGAGAAGGCTTTGGATTTGACTGAGAAGGTCCTGGCCGAGAGAAAAGATTGGATAATCTTGCACAAGTAAGTAGGAACAGAAGATTTTATAAGCTTGTATATGAGTCCGTCGTGCCAGACAGTGTCGAATGCTTTCTCGACGTCTAATGCAACTAAGCCGGTAGATTTTTTGTCACTGAAGTTATTTTGCACATATTTCACTACTCTACACAGTTGATGCGTTGTCGAAAGCTTGGGTTGAAATCCGAAATGAAAATCAGGTATTGTTGCGGTCGACTCAATGGATGATCGGATTCAGGAGAGTATAATTTTTTTCAAATAATTTGCTTTATGACGGCAATAAGCTTATTGGGCGATAGCTCGTAGGGTGCTTAGGATTTTTACCAGGTTTTAATATTGGAACAACGTACGCATTTTTCCAGGCCAAAGGAAAGTGTCCATATTTTAGGCAGATGTTGAATATATAACAAAGCATGACAATTGCCTTTCTAGGAAGATTATTGAGTATAATATTGGGCAATCCGTCAATACCAGGGGAGGACTTTAATTTTAAGGTTTTCAAGATAGAACGAATTTCGGAAGGTTTACAGTAGGAATTTGGGTGGAAATCAAATGGTTGGACATTCAGGTTGGCGATTTCGTTGCTGACTATATCGGAAAAGTCATAGTTTTGAGAGTGTAGCGTGAGGGTATGTGCTTCATGAAGTTTAGAGGCTATAAGGTCAGTTTTTTATTTCTCGGAATAGGCAATTGATCCATCATCGCGCTGCAATGGGGGAACCGCTCTCGATTTGGTTTTTAATAACTTATGAAGTTGCCACAGTTTGCGAGAACCAGTTTCCTGAGTTGACAGGAGTTTGTTCCATCGATCATTACGCAGAGCGAGTAAAGTGAAACGGATCTGATTATTCAGCTCATTGAGGTATGCTTTAAGGTGTTGGCACCGAGTTCTTTGCCATTGCCTGCGAATTTTATTTCGATACTTGATGAGTACTGTTATTGAGCTATCGAATTTCGTTTGGGGATACTTGTATTGAATTTTTGGAGTGGCAGCGTTACGTGCTGACATAAGAGCAGCCACAAAATTAGACACTCTATCGTCAATCTAAGCATGGTTTAATGTCTTGGATAAGTCGCAATCAGCAAGTGATAAACTTTCGTGCAGGTATTTACGAAAAAGATCCCAGGATGTTTTAGAATATATATAATTTGATTGAGTTGATATTGAGATGGGCTCATTTATTTCAAAGAATACCGGTAAGTGAATGGAGGACAGGTCGTTAATAACTATAGGCTGTGTTAAGGAAAAATTTCCCTTACTCAGTATCAGGTCGATTGTAGAAGGGTTTCCCCTGGGAGGAAAACACGTAGGGCCATCGGGAATATGAAAAAGTACATTATTGCTCATCGCTAGCTCAAATAAAATGCTTCCCGTTTTGTTGGATCTAATGCAGTTCCAATGGCGATGGCAATGGCGTAGAGAGTTAAGGTTGATTAACATTTTAATGCCGTCTTTAAACAATGAAAGTTTGTGAGCGTTCAGTTTGGTGCCACTGAAGTGTACCACAACAATAGTGATATTTATATCGTCCAGGTAAATCGCAACCGTTTCTAAAATTTTACTATTTAGGTTATTCAAACGATTGAACTTGATGCCTTTTTTAATGCAAATACACTCAGAAAAAAACTTTGTAAAATTGGCGAAAAACATTGTTAATTCATATATTTTTCACTATGAAATGGCGCCATAGAGGTTTCTCTATGAATTAACTACTACATAGTAATACGTGCGTGAGTTGTATTGGCAACAATTTTTTCTATTGAATCAACAAGGGCTGCTTGTAATTTTGAAGCCGCGAATAGGAAATCCAACAACTAAATTGGATCGTAATAACATGGAAAGGAAAGTGTGGCTGCATACTTAAAATATGAACAAAAATGTCGTAAATCGACTTAAAATACCAATGCCAAAAAGACACTATTTAATGCTTTGAATAGTTGAAAGACCCAAGAATTTCAAAAATTTATAATTCTTGAAATTCTTGGGTCCTTCAACTATGTAAAGCATTAAATAGTGTCTTTTTTGCATTGGTATTTTAAGTTGAGCTTTTTGAAACATCTTGACATTAAAATTGTGCTGTTTTGTGTTTTATAGCTGGCAAGCAACAGCTCTTTACAAGCTTTATCGCCTATATTGTTTAATAAGTATGGCAACATTTTGGTCTTAAATGATGCCAATTTCGCAATTAGCAAATTTTCATTTCCTGGGGCTGGGTGTAATAGCCGGAAGTTGATATGTATCTGGAATTTAAATTATAACACAATTTGAGTCTGATTTTATAAAAACTATCTACCTATTTGATGTCCTTCGGTATCTTTATACCCTTGGCCATGCTTTAAGATTTATTTCTATCTGCCTTAGAAGAAAAGAATTCTCCTGTTGCTTTTTCACTTGTTCCCAATCACTGCAGCTATGACTAAAGGTAAGTAACAAAATATAAACTATTCAGCACACCGAATGACACACACTGCATGCACAACAACTTACATATATGCGCGATTTGTGTCTCGAAATGAATGCTGTTGAGATTTAGTAATGATCAAACAAAGCAAAAGAAATTGAAGTGCACCTATTCAGATCAAGTAGTTGATTTGTATTTATGACTCAAATAACCGATAATGCATGTTGTATTTACAACATACGTATTGAATTTACATTAGTCGTTTTAATTCCATAAAATTCGTTGTTATTATGAAAGAAACAGCAACGAATATACAAAGAGTGTACGTTTATTATGACCCTGGCGTTTACATTGATAATTTTTGATTTTACTATGAGACTTTTTTCTGAGTGTAGCAACACCACCTCCAGTTGCATTCTGTCTATCGTTCCTGACAATATTAAAGCTAGGATTACTTAGCTTATCTTCTTCTTTTAACCACGATTCGCATAGTAGGAATACGTCTATATTATTTTCCGATAGAAATTTGAAGGTTTCTAGGGATTTATTTCGAATGCTCTGAGCATTCCAAAGTATGCATCTAATGTTTTCTTTATTTGTAGACAAATTTAACAGTAAGATCTACGATCACATTGAACTGATCATTTTTAGTTTTGCAACAAGAAAGCTTTGTGATGAGTTCGTGGCTTAAGCTTATGAGCTCTGACGCTGAGAATAGCTGATTGTAAGAAGAAGACAAGTTTCCTACATTATCTGACTTAGAACTAGTATTGTAGCACTCGTTGTTGTATAGTGGAGCACTGCGAGCAATTACACTGAACGATAGTGGCATGCCTTGGGTGTTGATGTTTCTTGAAGTATTCGGACCGTTGCCTGGTAGTGTCGGAAAGTTTGTGAAATTGTGGCTAGGAGGCTGTTCATGTCTAACGCCTGGATGTTTGGTAATGTTCTTTGCGTTCCGTTTGGATGCCAGACTACGTATGTGGAGATAATCGTCTCGTTTGGGGCAAATGCGACTGTTTGATAAGTGAGGTCCATTGCACAGTGCGCATTTGATGTCACTTATATTTTTGGACGGGCAATCTGTTTTATTATGTGCTTGCCCACAAATCAAACATTTGGTAGGCAAGTAGCAAAATGATGTGCCGTGACCGTAGGCTTGGCAGTTGCGGCACTGCGTTGGATGTTGGGCTTTCCTACGTTGAAAGTTCCATCTGACTTTCGTATGATCAATTGATGTGATCTTCATCAGGTCTGAATATTTAATAGACCCGTTGGCAAAGTAGCAGAGGTAAAGCGTTTCATCGTTATACCTACAGTTTTCAGTGGGGATTTATATGATTTTAATATCCTCACATACCAAATTGTGCTCTTCGGCTAAAAGTTTCTTTAGCTGTGCACATTCAGTTTTATAAAAACCGCTCAAAACATATTTGATTGGTCTCTGGTCAGCTCGAGCAAACGTATAGAATTGCACCTTTTTAGCTATTAGATGAGAGCGAAGCTTTTCGTAGCAGTCCATGTTGGTAAGAATTACTTTACGTCTAACACTAGTGAACTGAACATTGTATGCTTTTATGTCAAAAGAGTTTAGCATCGCAGCAATTGAGTCTTTTCCCAGGTTCGGAAGAATTATTGGAGGTATTCTCACCTTGGTGGAGACTGATTTGCTGTTACCAGGTTTCCCATCGTCAGTATTTTCTAGGTTGGCTAGCGGTGTATACCGCTTTGAATACGTAGCATTCGCCATCAGCGAGTTAGCGTGGTTTTTAGGGAACTTTAAACGATCCCAGAGGAGCAATTCACTTGGGGAATTATCCCGTTTGCATTTTTCCACACTTTGCACACTAGTTTTCACTTTTATGAATGAAAAAGACTTTTGGGGGAGATAACAAATCAAGGAAAAACTGTGTTACATCGGGGCATAGAAAAACAAGTGCCAGTTTGATAATAAGACTGCATTAAAACTCATAGCTCAGAAAGGTTTCCAGGATTACCACTCGAATGAATTTCAAAATGTAAGGGAGCAAAACACTTTTTACTTACATTTATTTTCGGATGATTATATTATAAAACTTTGCAAACAGAGTTTGGTGAAGCATAAATTATGAAAATATTCAGTGCTTGTAACAGTTTACCAGCTCTGCAGTTAAAAGTCTACTACAATTGCTACGCGCCAAAATCAACCTACCCTGTGAATTTCACTGTGAATACTGAAGTGCCTGGTGTTGGCAAACCTTTGTTAATACCAGAGCAAAATCTGCTACAGATTTAAATCAACCCATTCTGTGAACTTCATTTCGATCCGATGACTACATTGGAAGTTAAAGTGATTAAAAAACATAGAGTTACTACCTGTAAAAGTTTCAAAATTTTATTGTCACTACGAGCTCATTACCATTTAAAAATTCAGTGATAACGTCGCTCAGCAAAGAAATTAAAAAAAACTCTAGCGCACCTGAACCGCTAGAAACACTAATGTTCGAAGAACAGTAGAAGAATCGTGCAGGTTTTGAGTGCATATTCCACCACATGTGCTGCTTATTACGGCCAAACTGTTTCAAATGCCACGTTTTACTTTCGTCTCAAGAATGCATTATAACTCATATGGTGGAAGGTTTCAGATATTACCACTGGCATGAATTTCAACGTTTATGAGAGCAAAACACGGGTTAATTATATTCGTTATCAGTTGCTTATTTCACATATTTTTGAAAGCAGCATCTCATATAACATCATTGAAGAAAATGCTCAGTGCCTGCAGCACTGTAACTGAAGTTGGTGTTTGGGGCTGCGATCCGAAAAATTTGCAGAACTTTGCGAATTGTAACATCGGTTATTTATTTTCATTGTAAATGTTTCCGGTATGTATACTAACTGTAAGCATTTATTGATACAAAAGTAGCACAACCGACTCGTGCTGGCAACCATTCGCCAGTATCAAAGCCAAGAATATATCAAATCTGCTTCACGTTGTTTAATTACATTCGAAGTTATAGGAGTATAAAGAAATTTAAGGTTACCTGCAGCAAGTTTTTTCAAATGATCGAAAGCTTAATATTTGCTGTTTATTATCACTACAATATCATTACCATTTGAAAATTTTACGATAAAACCGCTTAATAAAGATATTGCAATTAAACACAAAACCAACAATAGCTGGCAATCCTATTGTTTCCTTTTCAACCAAATTTGGCCTGAATAATGCTTATGACAGGTTTTATTAATTGTATGAAATTCGTATTGATTTCATGACTGCACTGCAAGTTATAGTGCAAAAAGTTTTATTTTCCTGAGCGAATTTTCAAAACCAAAGACACAAAAATTACCATAGCTGGCAGCACCAATCAAATTTTTCAACCGAATTTCCACCAAACAGAGATTAGAGTAAGGTTTAGCTACTGTGTCAATTTCATGAAAATCTGGTAACTTATTCACATTTCATAGGGCAAAAAGCAGTTTTTTTTCTTTGTAATTTTTCAAGATGGCACCACTGGCACAGACTTGCCCACAATTCAAAATCGCTTCTATCAAATCTGGTCTTACTTAAGTCCAATGCATTCTGTAAATTTTAGCTGTATCTGATTATTGGTTCGTGAGTTTCCGTGAGCAGACGTTTTTGATGCTAAAAATATAGGTTAACTGGGAGAGGGTTACCGTTCTTGTCCGACATGAAATTTCCAAAGTTTTATTTTGAACGTGTAGATAAAACATAAGATTTATATACAGATTGGTTTTATTGTAAGAAACGGACATTTTTTTGAATATTCGATGGTTTGAATGTTTTCACTTCCAAATTTTTTTTTCTTCAAAATGAAGACACCAAAATTATCATAGCTGGCAGCTCCAACCGAATTTTTGGACCAAATTTCTACCAAACATGGCTTAAAATAAGGTCCAGCAGTTGTGTGAGTTTCGTCAAAATCGAACGATTCAATCAGAATTTATAGGGCTAAAAACAGTTATCTTTTTTAGTGGTTTTTCAAGATGGCACCACTGGCACAGAATCGCCCGCATTTCAAAATCACTTCTATCAGACCTGGTCCTACTTAAGGCCAATACATTCTGTGAATTTCAAATAATTCTGCTTATCGGATCGTGAGTTTCCGTGAACAGAAGTTTTTGATGCTAAAAATATAGGTCAATTGGGCAAGGGTTACCAGGCGTGCCCGTTATACCATATCTTTTTTTTTTTTTTGGTTATGTAAACAAAGCACAAGATTTACATATGAATGGCTTTTTTTTGAAGAAACGGTAGTTTTTCAAGAGAGACGATGATTTGGAGGTTTTCACTTTCAGTGCCTGCCCTAGCTACAGGGTTGCCGGCACGCTCATTAAAAGCTACACAAATCTACAACTAAATAATACCAATATGTTTTGAAAATTTTGTAATGATTGAATAGCTCTTTCAAAAGTTATCGAAATTTAAAAATTTTCAAATTTTCCCGCCCTCTTTTTAGGCACCCAGCGCACACATAGGGTTAACAAATTCCAAAGCATTATCCGATTCATATGTAAAACACGTTAGAAATTTATTTCGTTAACTTTATTTTTGCAAAAATCATTTGTGCACGAAATAATAGGTATATTAAAAATATCACATAAATGGCCGCCGGCGCCAAAAAGTTAACAATAACTGACATTTAAAGAGACCTGGACCTATTCTGCATATACACCAATGTATCCTGAAAGTTTCAGCTCAATCGGATGGCGCGTTCTCGAGATTATCTCACTGAAATTTTTTGATGATATATATATATATATATATATATATATATATATATATATATATATATATATATATATATATATATATATATATATATATATATATATATATATATATATATATATATATATATATATATATATATATATATATATATATATATATATATATATATATATATATATATATATATATATATATATATATATATATATATATATATATATATATATATATATATATATATATATATATGGAAATATGAATTTTTGGCCGAATCGATTTTAATACTAATGTTCTTCGAACATTAGTAAAAAATTAACACAATTTTTCAAACAAGTTTCTAACAAACTTGCCTGATCATAAAGTTCAGAAAGTATATGAACTTCCTTTTGATTTTTTTGCTGCTTAGGGAGTTATAGGACAAGGGTTTTTATTTTGCTGAGCGAATATTAAAAGTTATCAGGACCGGTAGCTTTATCCTGATTTCGCAGGCAAAACCCCATCAAATTTGGTTAAAATCTGGTAACTAGATCGGAATTTATCAGGTGCTTCCATTTCTTTCTAAAAAGCAGAAATTTTTCAGGAAGATCGTTGATTTAATGTTTTTTATTTCCGTACCTGCCGTAGCTACAAAGGTACCCGTACATTTATCAGAAATCACATTTTACAACTATTTTCGCCTTGTAAATTTGAAAAACTTTATCATAACCAAGCTAAAAACATAATACATTTTTCTGAAATATATAATATAATAGGGGTACCTGTAAAAGTAACTATAAAGTATTATAATTTAATAATAATTTTCATCAGTAGTAAAATTTAATAATAATTTTTATCAGTATCAAAAGTGATTAAAAACTGACTTGCACCGCTTTACTGTTGATATGAAATCTATTAATTGGTTTGGTTGCTTCCGCGGTCTTGATATTGTTTCTGCTCTTGTGAAATTACACTTTATTCTTCTTGAGTTGATCTCATCAAATACTCTAGTTTTCCGTTCTAGAAAGCTCAGCAACGCTCCTTCTTTGGTGAAGATTGCTCGTTAAGATAACATTACTGTGCGATCGAAATGAACTCCCGATTTGACAAAGATGATGCTAATGTTTTCCAAGGCAACCCTAGTCAGTCCTGCAATTTGATATTGATTTCTGGAAAGAAAGTTACTGATCAAATTAAGGAATTCTCATATATTGCTGCTTTCCGGAAACAATGCATACTTTCGAGGCCACTAAGTTTATTTTTTGTCAGTTTTAATCATCCCACAAAAACAATCCCATTTGATTCAATTTTTGGCTACTTATTCCGCAAACGATCCAGTTTCCCGTATCAAATATTCTCTGCTTTGATAAGCATTAGAACCGATATACGTTGTCTGTGCTAATTTATAGGCAAGAAGGAAACCGCGATCACAAGTTAATAACCTTTATGAGTAAAATATTGCCGTTGGATGTAAGTCGAGGATGTTAAAACTTATCACAGCTAACGTAAATAAAAATCAGTGATCTCCCACTACGAGTGGTCACATCAGTCAAGTATTCGCTATGAGCTGATGTTTGATGAAACCATTTAGTTAAAAAATTTTCTTTTTAAATTCAAATCATCCCAGAAAAACATATTTTCTCCGAGATCCCGGCGTAATTTCGAAGTGAATTTCGACTTCAATACAATCCCAAATTAATTAATAGAAATAGTGACTGAAACATCTTTCAGCTCCACAGCTCATGAGGTAATCAAAAAAAGCTTACTAATTCAAACAAAATACAAAGTTTTCACAAAATTTTATTCATTGACCATATGAATGCACGTACCTATGTCGTACACTTTTATTTTGATTTTCTTAGCAGCTACCTTCCTTTATTTTGCGGGAAATCAATGTACTTTCTTCTTTGTTTTAATTAATTTCGTCGATATACCTAATTTAGTCGATTTGGCTTGGTTACTTATGCAATTTGCACGGTTTTTCCATTGACAAGTTTGACTCCCGACATCCCAATGATGATAGAACGGACATTGTTGCAACGATGCGAACCCATTGATACAAAAATAGAAGTAATCACACTCACTTGGATGCGGGAACAGATCCTGGCCATATGTGGGACATCGTGGTCGTGGTGGTTGTGCCTTTGATTACATCGATTAATACTACTCATTACAATTAAAAAAACCCAGATACCCAACTCACTGAACATTTCACTTTATTCGGAAAATCGCAACGATTCTCTTTCGGGTTCCAGTACAACTCTGGAATACACTCCTGTTTGAACGGCCGGCCGTGATAGCATAAGTAATACCATCTGCAATTCAATTTGCTCGCAACGAAGGTCACAAAGCTTGAATCGTGACTGGGACACAGGACATATTCCTCTCCCGCTGTTGATGGATCCTTGGCATTACACTTCACGCTCGACGGCAAATCACATATTCGCTTCTTCGGATTAAACCACATGCCTTCCGGACAAAAAACCAATGTCGCGTCTCCATTATGATCACAATAGAAAAACTTCTCGCAAGAATTCGGGTCCGCTACAAATCCACCAAAATCGTTAGCAGTGCAAAGCACATCAGCCCTAACACATCCATATCCGAACCATTGAACCGCAAGTATCCCAATGATCCTCCATACTGAGAATATATCAAAATACAAAATCAATTTGTATATCATGTCATGTTGACCCATCTCGACACTGTCCGCTTACCAATCTTCAACATTATCCCTCAACAATTTCCTTGAATCGAATGATTGACCTCCGAAAAAAAAATTCGCAACATTTTCCATTCGACGGGAAAAAATAAGAAACCGTCGAAATAGAAGCAACAGTAGCTTCAACCCCACTGTCTGCAAATTTTTCAACTAAATGATTATCTCAATGGAGCGGTGAACATTAAAAATGTTCTCCAAATGAGAAATGTGAGCCTGCTTGAAAAAGTACGAGAGCAACAAACAAACGTTCAAGTCGTGCTGCATATCGGAATTATCAATACATAGCATTCAGCAAATGATAGTAGCACGTTCCATCGCTATCATCATCAGCATCATCATCAACGATGCGATACATCGAAAAGACATGGCATATCTTCGGGTAACATCTAATTACATTGAAATCGTAATTGACTCCGACAAATTCAATGCGCGCGTTTAAGTAAGAAAAAAATTTACAGAGAAAAAAGAACATTTGATAAAATAATTCTTTTGTCCATTTTTGTCAGACTAAAAATCTTCATCAGAGTGCAAAAGATACAAGGTATAAAAGTCGTAAATATAGCGAAATATGGCGGAATTTAGTATTGTTTTGATATGTGTTTTGATATATTTCTTCTTCGTTTTCTGATTTTCATTAATTAATTGAATTGGAAAATGTAAAAACATCTGTATTTGCAACTTTGTTTGATACAAAAGACATTTATGCCAGCAGCAATTGTGTTCAGTGGCATTAACGAGGCCAGTAGGAAGTATGTACCTATGTGATCTAGGTAAAATGGGTTGTGGACTGAATGTAAAATCTGTAACTGTAATTGATGGTATGCCGACGCATTATTGTGTTTGAGATGATACATATAAAAGTTATTTATAGTATCTAATGAAAAAAACTCTGGACATACTGATTTTCGGAGAAAATAAATACCAATTTTCGAAGAAAAGTTGAGAAATCGTGCAGATCGTGCACGTGCTCCTTATTACAAATAACCTGTTTAAAAGGTCATCTGCCACTTTGATCCGAACACTTCATTGAACCCATAGGGTACAGAGATTTTCAGGATTACCAATTGCATGAATTTCAATATTTGCGAAAGCAAAACAATTAATACTTGTATTGGTTATCCGATACAAAAATTTGAAAGCAGCATCTCCTACAATATAAATGATGAAAATTTTCAGTGCCTGCAACACTGCAACCAAAAGCCCACCACTGCTGCATCACATCAAAATCAACCTACCCTGTGAATTTTGTTTTCCTCTGATGATTTCATCGAAATTTACAGGGATAGAAAGATGTTTGGGGCCACCGCCCCAACGATTTCCAAAACTTGGAAAATTTAGTCATTGGCTACTCATTTTGATTAGATATGTTTTCTATATGAATATTTAAAAGTAGCATTTGTTGGAAAGATAAGGGAGAATATGTCACGTGCTGGATATCCTTTCTTCGCACGAAAGCAGCAAGCATACCAAATCTGCTTTAGAATAAAGCCAGCTCATCCTGTGAATTTTGTTTTGACTTTGAACATAATTTTAAGGTTACCAGATTTTCAAAACCCAAAGATTTATTGTTTACTGTCACTACAAGATAGTTACCATTTGAAAACATAGTGATAACATTGCTTAGTAAGATATGGCAAACAATTAGAAAAACTACCATAGCCATTATAAGCTTCATTTACTATATGATTTGATCACTGCACTGGAAGCATTAGGGCGAACAGTTTCATTTTCCTAAAGTCCTGAATGAAACTGGCATGCAGAATAAAATGTCAAAAGTCCCCATCGATCTGAGTGCTGCATTACTTTTTATACGGGGTCTAAGGTCACCAAAAGTGACCTTTCCTAAATATCTCAGTAACGGTCACGTTTTCAGAAAAACAATGTATGACGAGCTTGTAGCCTCAAAATTTTCCTACAAAAAAACATTTTATAACTTTTTCTTTTAGCCATAACCGTTTTTGAGATATATTGATCTAAACAGTTGTAACTAACGGTATCCACTTTCTCAACGGCATGTTAATATTATCCGATTTTGATTACGACTTGGAATATTGGAGAGTTTGTTTTTCTATATTTAAGAGGCCCATAAAAAGAAACATTTAAACAAACTTATCTATCACACTCCAGGATAGGTGGAAAAGTTAAAAAGTTCTTAAACATAAAAAAACTAACTCTCAAATATTCCAAGTCGTAATCAAAATCGGATAATATAAACATGCCTTTGAGAAGGTGGATACTGTTAGTTACAAATGCTTACATCAATATATCTCAAAAACGGCTATGTTTGCAAGAAAAAGTTACCCAATCTTTTGTGTAGCAAATTTTTCAAGCTGCAAATTCGTCCTGCATTGTTTTTCTGAAGACGTGACCGTTACTGAGATATTTAGGACAGGTCACTTTTTGTGAACTTTGACCCCGTATAAAAAGTAACGCAGCAATCGGACCGATGGGGACTTTTGACATTTTGTTCAACAAGCCAGTTCCAAGATTCACACTAAAATCCAGCTTTCTCCTAAATTTTCCGAAGCACCATGTTAAATTTCCCTGGACTACTGTGCTTTGTTGAGCATTTAAGACACTTAAACTAACGGATTCTTTATGTAGAGGATAGACACGGATAAATTGTTTTGATTGCCATGAAATTAGTTTCAATGAAAAGATGAATCTCTGCCATTTTCATTTGAATATGGTTTCGGGCATGTGAGCCACGACTGACTTAGAGGAAGTTCTAACGAGAGATCCAATTTACGACTACTCTTATCAATAATTGGGGCCGTATCCCGCCAATAACGCGGCGAATGTTGTCTTCCAAATGGTCAGACGTCTCGGGCTTGCCGGCGTAGACGAGTGATTTGACGTATCCCCACAAGAAATAGTCCAGCGTTGTTAAATCACAAGATCTTGCAGTCGAGAAATTATCCGCTCATCAAATGCTTCTTTCAATAAGTCGATAGTTGCACGAGCTGTAAGGCATATCGCGCCATCTGGTTGAAACTAGAGGTCCTCTGCATTACGGGAAGTCAATTCCGGAAAGAAAATGTCATTGAAAATAGCTCTATAACGGTCACCATTGACTGTAATGTTATTCCCAGCAGCATTTTTGTGACAAATGCTTCTAAGACAGGGTTGCCTGATTTTCAAAATCGCTTATATCAGACCTGGTCCAACTCAAGACTAACGCATTCTGTGAATTTCAAGTCGATTTGATATTGGGGCTATGGATGCAAAAAATATACATTAATTGACAAAGGGTTACCGTTCTTGACCGATATGAAAATTCGAAAGATTTTCTTTGGCCATTTTACTTCAGATAATTCTTTGGATGGCGGGCTCAATTCAGATGCTAAACAATTAAAATCACTGGCTTCAGTGGCAGATTCAGAGCAAAAGTTGACTTCATCTAAGTCTCGGGCACCAAATCTGCCAAATAATCAAGGTGCAAGAACTACTTTTTCAACAACAGCAAAATCAGCGTAATCGAAGCCAGCAAAAGGAACCGCAAAACAAAAATATCCAGCCATTACTGCATCATCAGCATTCATTGTTAAGTGAGCAGTAACAATTGCAGCTTCTTGAGCATCAACATAAGCCTCAATGACAGCTTCATGAATTTCTACAACTAAAGCCTCTGCAACTAGGACAACATTCATTCTACTACAGCTGCAATACCATTTTCCTATGGTGTCTTTAGTCTCGTCTCGTGGGCTCGTACTAAAACTTGTTAGTACTAATATTGATGATATGAATGGTCCCATTAGAATGGTACCTCTTCATATTCAAATGCGTCTGAGGAAGACATGAATATGTTTATATCTTATTTATATCTTAGAAGCTTGGAACACCTCTCATCGTTTCTTGCAACAAACTCATAAAGGATTCGGAAAGCAGCCGTATTTTGGACTCCTTCTTACTGACGCTTCTGACTAAATTAAGCATCATTGGGAGCTGAGATTTCTGCTCTACTGGTGTTTTGGTAAACAAATTTAAAAAACCACATCGTAGACATTTTTCCAAAACTCAAGCCAGGATCCTACCCAACTAAACAGTTCCTGTCTGCCTAAAAGTCATCATTCTCGCTTCTATTACCAAAATGTTTGTGGTTTTAAAAACAAATGGGTACAAATAAAGCAATTCTCTCTAACTTGGCTTTCTACTAATATATTTAGTGATGAGATCTTTCCCCCGCATAATGTCTTCAGATGTGATCGCAATCGTAATTTAACGAATAAAGCGGATAGCTGTGGAGCCTTAATTGCCATTCACAAATTCCTGTCTGGTACACTGTGTGCAAACTTAGTAGTATCTCACAGTATTGAGTGCGTTGCTGTATATCCCTGCCACACACCGTTTGTTTATTACTTGTGTCTGTTTATGTGCCTTGTAGTGCATCCTTTCCCCCGTGTTTTTTGCTTAGCTGTCAGACTTTATTATATCTTACTATCGCCATTCACATAGTTTTATTTGTGGTGATTTCAAATTACCTTCTATTTAGTGAGACCTATTGTCCTTAACCATTTTGTCTTCAAGTGCACTTTCCATTTCCATCTCAACGTTTCCTTCTATTTGTTCCTTATCAGAGTTCAATTGCATTCCTCATAATAAAAATTGTTTGTTGGACCTTGTTTATTCCCTCTTCTAATCTAGCTCTTTCGTCATCATCTGTTCCTTACGTTGATCCTGACCCTCATCATCGCCCTCTTTCTATTGATTTTTGTTATAGATAACCACCGCAAAAAGAACAAAGTTGTGCCGTCTTTTAAAACAAATTGCAGCTAAACTCCTCGCTATCAACTGGTTTTATTTCTTCCTTGGGCTGGAAATATGTAAAGCTTTTTCTTCATATAACGAACCTCCTTATTTTTTTTGTATCCAGCTTTATTCCTGCCTCGTACTCGTCGTGGTGCTTGTCATCGTTGGTTTTCTGTGGCAGTCTCTAATTCGTTGCGCGAGAAGGATAAGGCCCAAAATGAATTTCTTCTTAGTTCATCTGCTGAAGGTTTTCAGCGTTATTGAGTTTTGCGAGTAGTGACTAAGAGAAAAGTTGAAGAAGCGAAACGTGGGTCCTTTATCTATATTGAAGCGTGGCTTTCTTCAAATAACTCAAAACCTTTTTGGTCATATGTCCGTTCCCTTAAAACAAGTATCGAATTTCCTGATATTTATTTTTAGGAAACAACAGCTTCTATTCCTGAAGACATTCGTGATTTGCTTACTAAGTTCTTTGCTTCTTCCTTTTGTTCTCCTAACATTTCTTCGACTGTGTCTTTACATGAGAATTTTTTGATGACTGGACTGGAGATCAAAATCTTAATATCCTTGTTGGATCTTTCAACACAGCGGCCTTGATGACACTCCTAATGTGTATGTTAAGTCTCTTGCATCTTTCTTAGATGCTCCTTTGTCTATTTTATTTAAATTAAGTATATCTGTTGGTGTTTTTCTTGCCAGCTAGAAGGCTGCCAATGCTTTTCCGATTTCA
Organism: Nemotelus pantherinus; assembly: GCA_963978885.1. Taxonomy (NCBI): domain Eukaryota; kingdom Metazoa; phylum Arthropoda; class Insecta; order Diptera; family Stratiomyidae; genus Nemotelus; species Nemotelus pantherinus. The sequence goes on along the minus strand of OZ022263.1, from coordinate 96,492,542 downwards.
AAGTCGGAGGACATTGCTGCCCTGCTAAGTATAAACGTTTTAGATAAGCGTAAACATTGTAGCACTTTCGAGATATTCAATGATTTGTGTTTTTCTTAATGCTGCGGACATCTTCAAACGGGACAAAACTTTAAACCTGGATATAAATACGTTTACTTGAGATATATCTCAAGTAAAAGCTTTCAAAATAGTAGTGGAAAAGAGGTTTTAAGCAGATAGGACTTTTTTGTGATAACATGCAACGAAAAACTGCCCCATTGCATTCTATTAGAAAGCATAAACATTCTATCTACGTATTGCTCAGCATAAACGTACTATCTAAAGTAGATAGAAAGTTCATACCAACCAATGTAACGTAATTGGTTCTGTCTACGCATTGCTTATCATAAACGTTCTATCTATCCCCTGAAACACAACTGCAAAATGTCGCACTGGGCGTAGAAATTCGCTGTCAAAAAATTTGAATGTACTGTTTTGTATAGTAATGCGCACATTGGCGGAGGCCGAAATTTTCGCAGCGTCAGAATTTGCCAAATTTTTAATTTTTTCGTTTCGCTAGCGGTGATACCAACCTGTGGTTGACATCACCACTAGGTTGAATTAAATCTGCTTGAATTAGGTGAAATGGTCTGGTCATATCGACAATCTATGGCTGATATGTATTGTGATAAGCCAACCTAATCTTCGTAGAACAGGATTTAACAAACCAAAAATAGAAAAAAATTGAATTAGGTTGGCGTCTTAGTTGGCGCCATGAATGTAAATGTCATTCGTCAGTGCATTGACAGCGAAATTTTCGCTGTCTTAACGGTTAAGAAAGTATCGATACTTTTAATTTCAAGTAGTATCACAACCAAGTATTGATATAAGTCCCGTACTCATTGCGACAGTACTGATATGAGTACATATCATATGATACTTAATGTTTTCCAAGATGCAATGCACACAGATTTCTGTAATTATATACAAACAAAAACAACAAAATCTTAAAATAATTGACAGTTTTGTTTCGAAAAGCGAACTGTATGAACGTATGTGAAACGTTTCTAATATACATATATCAATGGCATATTGATTTGAAATAAAACCAACACTTAATACATTAACCTTTATTAAATATAATAAATTATTGAAAGAAAACGATGTGTTAATATTTCTATGGTAATATACTCTATTTTCTAGTGTCCATTTATCAATAGTAAATTTATAATTTGGTATTTTAATCAAACCAAATCAAAGAGTTTTACGTTAAACACCACTTTTCGGTGGACTACTTCAGAGCAAGTCAAATATGTGGGCCACTGAAAAATGTGTGAGCGAGGCATACAAAACATATGCTTACTTCAAAAGCACAACATCTCGTTTAAATTCATAATATTTAGCAGCTATTAAAAGTGTATAAAAGTGCTTAAACTTCTAAATTAAATAGGAATACAATTTTCTGAAGCTTAGCTTGGCAGATTGCTTTCCAAACAAATTTAAAGCTGATTATGTGTATCAATATCAACTACATATAGTGGAATTTATTACTGCAAATGGCGGCATACATGTTTTATCTTATAGATCTCTGTTATTGTTATATTTCACAAGTCCTCCCATTCATTTGGATCAAATCAGTAATGGGAAAATAAATGCCCTTAGCTCGAAATTCAAAAATTTATTTTAGTAATCCAAAACCAAAGGTAGTATTTTACTAATATCAAAAATTAAAATACACAATTTCAGGTTAATTTGATTTTTGTAAAATTGAGTATGGTTTTCAAAGCCAGGATTGTAAAAAGTATTCCGAATTTTATAATTTTAAGATAAGCGGAGATTAATAAAGATTTTCGTTAACCTAAATATGAAAGCTGATCCTAAAATGATAAAAACTGAAACATTTTTTATAACTTTGGTTTTGAGATCAATATTCTATAATTTCAAACAGCATGTGCTTCAAAAGCGAACAAGTTTGGAAAGTTGATCATTTTATTTTTTTTGAAGTTAGGGTTTCAAAATTGTACATATTCACTTAGAATTTTAGTTCTGTTTGATTATTATTAACAGTGACTATATTTACAGCAAAAGCAGTCACTTTCATATCAAAATGGATTAGATATATGTGGTAAATTATATGTAGCTTACGAAAAATTCTTATAGTAAAATACCAATTGTTAGGTTAAGAAAGTAAATATATATTGTCATTTCATATTCTAAAATGTTACACACAAAATTTGGCCTCTAAGCATTCTCCTAAGAATATAATTTTTTGAATTTTTCCACCTAATGAGCGATTCCTTGTTTTCGATATAGCTGCACCAGCATTACTGAATAACCGTTCTGATGGCACTGATGTAGCAGGTACTAAATGTTTTCTTGCTAATAAGTATAAGTTGGGATAGATTGACTTTATGTCTCCCCAACAGTCAAATAATCGCTCTTTAGTGGGCTATGGGTTGCATCCAAATACATTTGCAACTCATCTACCTTTTCTGCCACATTTTGGGAGCTATTGCAGCCGTATAGCAAGGTTTTGTCATGATTCCAGATGTCTGTTATTCCGCTTCCGCCAGGATGATGATCCGAAGTGCTGGAATCACTATCACTTTCAGCTGCAATTGCTACTTGTTCACCCATTCTTCACAAACTACTCAATGTATTTGCGCATGCAGAAAAGTTGTGCTCGGTAAATCCAAACAATGCCTCCTAGAAGTACGGGCCGCTAGGCTATGTAATCGTTTTAGCCATGACGTCAATTTGGGCAGGCATTTTGACATTTCCATCAGGCAGTGCCGATATACACCAGGATTTTACGTGCAGATTTTTAGCTATAATATGAATAAAACGTTAGTCTTTTGTGCGTGGACGCGTTATAATAATCAAATTTAGCCATAACTTACATTTTGTATCAATTAATTGTATCGACAGTAAATCGACACGAAATGTCACATAACCTAACACCAGCCGATAAAAATTTCGTAGCGAATTTTCCCAACTATACCGCACACATCGTATTAATTTTTATTTTAGCTAATCACTAGCACTGTTCCGCACATCTCACTTTATTTTCATTTCACTCACTTTAACACAACCTGTACAATTAACATTTTCCCGTGGACGTCCCTTAAGACTGCTTGTGTTTATCGCGGTACTTTGACAGTCTAGTGAGACGTCATTATTCTGCATTACGGCCCGTATTTCTAAGAGGCATTGATCTCTCTTCTTCATTTGTTCAATCGCAATGCTCTTAGCCATGCTTATAGGCTCATAATTTTGAACACTTGGTTTCTGAAGAGAATATCGTATCACTTTAGGTGTTGATTTGTGATCATGGTTACTTTCTTGTCTATAAATAAGCATAGACAACGTATATCGTCTCAAAAGCTTATCAAAGCAGATAATGATTGATACGGGAATAAACCACTTAGTTACAAAAAATTTTCAATTTTCACAAAAACTATATATTTTCTAATGGTTGCATTACAATACAAAGTTGCTTACCTAACTATTTCAAGCTCTTTCGAGTTGAGTATTTCTGGACCATTGACATCTCTTGAAAGCAACTGTTGCAGAGCTTCCGATTGTTCAAGAAATCTTTCAATCATATAACATCCAGGGTTCCATCTAGTTTTAACCTAAATGATGAGTTTTTTGAGTTTCCCATATTTTGCTTTTTGCTTTTCTCTGAGTTGGTCAGAAATAAAGTTAAATTACGCTGTTTTTTACCCACTTTTTCGAATTTAGACTATATCACGAATTTTGGAAATGATAGTCGTATCACTCATATCATTTTTGTTTTGTCATGGTTCGTATATGTATACTCAGCCCCAACTATTATGCTTTTGCTGCCAATAATGGCCATTCATTCATCCTTGCTATGCACAAAAATCAGAGCTTGACAACAGAATCACCATGTGCTCGCGTGTAGTATTAAAAATTGTCCTCTTTATAGGTTTTCCAATCTAATATTTTTCGATTCGATATGACTATAAAAGTATTGATATGATTAAAATATCGAACAGTTTCGATTCGAGTAAAATTTGACTTGGTATCAAACGAAAGTATCGATACCGTACTTATATCATTACTTTCATCGTGTCCCTATACACACGGCAAAAAATTTCCAACTTTTTAACATAAGCAAGCTTTAAACATAATAAGTTTTTATTCCCAAACATTTGTTTTTACAAAAATTTACGCTGCTTGGAAATATAGGAGTACCTCAAAATTCACTAAAACGCTCGCCGCTGCCAAAAGGTTTAAGATATCTGAATTTTAGCAAGGCATGAACGTACCTACTACACATCTACGTCCTACGAAAATTTCAGCTCAATCGGATCGACCATCATTTTGCTATATACATATATATATATATATATATATATATATATATATATATATATATATATATATATATATATATATATATATATATATATATATATATATATAATATATATAAAGAAATATGAATTTTCAGCGAAACGGTTTTGATTTTAATTTTCTTCGAAAATTAGTAAAAATAATGCCAGTATGGGTAGACGCGACTACGCCTAACCGCATAGTATTTTATGTCAAAATACACTTCCAATCAGTTGCTTTTCATGTGCATGAGCATCCGCGAGAAACAATCAAACATATAGCAAATTATAATGTGATTGTGATAACTACATAAATACTATATATAAATTTATACAAATCTTTTGAAGTTTTGATGTTACCTGACCTGTTATTTAATCTGATTTTAGACTCCCTTTCCCAAAAGTTATCTATGTAAATTCCATGTAGAGAAAAATACCTTGGCACAAAAAGATCAGATATTATCGATTCAGATGTAACATTACGGCAAATGACTGCAAATATCAATTATTTTTATTACTCTCGCTCATGTGAAGAGTATGTACAGATAAAATGATACAGCGAAGCGTTTTCAATAATTTTTGAAACTTTTGAGACATTGGTATGTAGCTGGAAGACGTTCGTTTTCCTATACCTATCTAAGTGACAGTCTGATTGCGTGAGAAACAAGTCACTAAATGCTGACAAAACAATAATAACAGCAGCTTTCAGCATTGGAGTGCTTAGTAATCTGCAGTAAATTCAAGATGCATATTGGTGAGTGCTTTTTACAAATAATTATTGAAAATTGTAGCTAGTTTTTACGGTGACGATACGAAACCAGAGCTCATTATTTATCGATCGTTTCCAGTAAAACACCTTTTTCGGGGCCTTCTTCTGATTGGCTTAACTGTTTATTGGTCCTATGGCCAAGACGATCCGTGTGAGGATGTTGAAGATGGTGGAAGGGTTCGGGGTCCTATAAACTGTGCCCATTATATAGTTTGTGATGCAGATGAGCCTTACGAGGATTTCTGTGAAGATGGATTTTATTTTGATGCGGAAACACAAGATTGTGACTCCGCAGAAAATGTTCAATGCGACTCAGATTATGAATATGATTACGAGGACGGAGAAGATTACGAAGACGATGAACCAGAAATAGAAAACGATGAGCCAGAAAACGTTGAACCAGAAAACGAAGAACTTTTTTCACCGTATATGGTAGGATCATGTCCACGACCAGATGATTCTAAAAATGTTGTGTTTGTTGCGAGTTCGAGATTGTGTTCGGAGTATTTCCTTTGCTATCATGGCATTGGATTGCAAATGCATTGTACAGAGAGTTTACATTTCAATCCGATGTCAAATAAATGTGATTTTCCAAGGAATGTAAATTGCAGGGTAAGTTCGAGAGAATAAGAATTGAATTTTATTGGCTGGAATGTTTGATCATATCTTCTGATATTAGGTTGACTCAGATGTGACACCAAATGGTTCACCAAAATGTACACGTGATATTCTAAGTGAAATATATGCACATCCAACGCAGTGCGAATACTACTATTATTGTCGGAAGGGATATTTGTCCATACAACAGTGTCCATTCTTTTATTATTTCGATGCATCGACAAAAGTGTGTCGGGTTCGAAATGGTTATCAATGCTAGATGTAATTTTTAATATATTTTTGAGTGAATTAAAATTAAATAAAAGTTGATTTTTTAAGTTGCGAATTTATTTGTGTTCAATTTGAAGACCTTCTGATAAACATACGTTTTTTTCGGAAATTATGTTTTAGCAATTATGAAAAGCAATTATGAATTATGAAAAGGTAAATTCTGCGAAAACCCCAGAAAAAATAACACAATCGCCTTAAAATCTGCAATAATGCCTAGGTGATATATAATCTGCTTTCGGAATAAAATTTATTCGATAGTAGGCTTAAGGCGGTCGTCTAGTGTGAAGGCCGTTTTTTAATGCTTTTTTTGGGAATTTTTTTTGACAAACCATTGAAATAAAATAGTTAATAAATTATGTATCATTTTGATTAATAATTGAGCAAACTTTGCAGCATTTTTTGAAGTCATCATATGCAAAATAGTCGGAGATACACCGCACAACAGGAACACATATATAAAAAGAGGTGCTCCACTGCTGCCATGATTCCGGCCGCTTTGCTTATCTGAAATCAAAAAACCAAACGCAGTTTTGATTGTGAGACTTGAGACTCCAAAATTAAGTAAAACTAAGTTGAAATTCCAAAAACTAATTTTTTATGACGCTTTAGAAAAAAAATATAAGTTTTTCGTGTTTTTTTTTGTTTGTTTAGCTTGCAAAATGATAAGTAATGAACCAATCTTAATTATTTTAGTTCATTTTGTAGTTATCTATGTACTTAAAATGATGTATGAATTTGAGCAGAATCAATCAAATAGTTTTTGAGATATCATGGCAGAAGTTTGAAAAAATAGTGTTTTGAGAAAAACACGTTTGAAACCTCCTATCTCCTACAATAACACTGTATACTTCCTACGGTTTACGGCTGTAACTTTTCAACGGCTTCGAATTTCGAAAAATTCTTTTGTCAACGTCTTCTAGACATGTTTTAGATGTTGTTTATGAAAAAACAAAAAAATCGATTTTTATTTTCTGGCACACTAGACGACTGCCTTAAGGCAAAAATTAAAACTCACTGGCACTCACCAAGGTGTTATCGTGATAACGAACTACTGTTTTGAGCCTTTAAAACTGGTACTGAGTTAAAAATGAAGCTAAACTTTGACACGTCTCTATTATCTGGTCATTCTTTCGAGCGAAAATTTCAACAATGGAGAGAAGCAGAGACACTGTTCATTTCTGACGGATAAAGTGTCATGAATTTCATCTTAGGATTTCGAGTTTGTTATTGAAAAGACATTTGCACATTTCAATTTTTAAATTCAAAATCCAAACTTCACTTTTTAGCTCGAAAGAATGAACTGCATTTACTAAATTGGTGTGAAATTATTGGAGACATTTGTCAAAGCCATCTGCATTTGAAATGCGAAAGCAATTTTTGACAGAAAAAAGCAACTTTTCACGCTAAAGGCTGGTACTGAGTTAATCGTGAAGCTAAATTTTGACATGTCTCCATTATCTGGTCATTCTTTCGAGCGAAATTTTGGCAATGGAGAAAAGCAGAGACTCTGCTCATTCTTGACGGACAAAATGTCAAGAATTTCAATTTTCAATCGATTTTCTTATTGGAAAGTCATTTGCACTGCTCAGTTTTCAAATTGAAACACCAAATGTCACTTTTTAGCTCGAAAAAATGAACTGCACAAACTTAATTGGCGTGAAATGATTGGAGACATGTGTCAGTGCCATCTGCATTTTCAAAGCGAAAGTAACTTCAAAGCAACTTTTCATGTGAAGAACAGAGTACAACTCTTGCTTATTTTCAAGATAAATTTTCGCCGAAACAGATTTCACGTGAAATTTTGTATGAAAATTTCACGTGAAATTGAAGACAGTTCTAATCTTTAAGGGGAAAATTTATAGATCTACAAGCATAGTGTGAAATGGTGTAAATTATTATTAAACAGTTTTCGAAAAAAAATTTTCTGTTGGAGACATAAGTTGCTTCTTCTCCTATTTAAAGTGGATATAGGCCCAGAAAAGAATGGGTAGCAATTTTCCTCTGCACTTCTGAATGAAAGAAAATTGACTGGAAATTTCTAAAAGTCGGTTTGGTATCACAAAAAGGTTCTTTTAAATTGATCATTAGCTTAATAAGTTTTTTAATTTACTTTAATTTCATCCATTGTTGTGCAAAACTTATAATTCGGATGGCAAGTATCAATTTTAAAAAAAGTTTTGTGTGGGACTACATGAGATCACTTTCAAACATACAAATAAATGCCTTATTAAATTTTCAACCATTCTTGTATGTATTTTAATGAAAAATGCATTTAGCAACAAAAAGTGCATTTACTATAAGCTGTTGAAATACTTGGTTGTTTCTCGTTAAAAAAATATTTATTATTTCAATTGACCTGATGGTCTTTAGATCTAACTTAAGACTAACAGTTTTTACCTTATATCGCTACATGTGACCTTGGTTGCTGACGCTGTGGAAAGTGCGCGACAGGAAATTCTCCAGACGTAAGAACGACTGCTTCTGTAATACAGGTGTCACATGATAACATGTTATTACAGGTTACAGGTGTCACATGATAACAGGTGTCGTATGAGACCCGATGTTTATGATGATGAATTGATGGTGTTAGGTGTTAACTACCCGATGCTTAAATTTGAGTGTCCTCACTCAATTAAAAGAATGAAATTCTATGGATACTGTGATTTCCTCCTATTTGTGAATGGTTCGGTATAGTTGGGGTCTGGATGTGCGGTTTCGAATTGAAGGATGCGCTTGATACTGTGGAAATTGCATTAATTTGGATTTGTGTGTTTTTCTGTTTTATCTTGAGCCGAGCCATGAGTTTTGATGCTAGAAATATAGTGAGTATAATGATGCAGAGTCCGTAGCATGTCTAATTACTGAGCTTATTGTTGAATTCGATAGTGTTTATTTTCTTTATGTTATGCAAATGAAGTTCTTTCAGCATATCCAAAGATTGAATGAGTGGGAGTAGTAATTGAATGTTCGATATTTCAGAATATATAAATTTCTTCTGGTCAATGTGGATGGTCATGTTTTGGAAGGTGATTAATTAAGTTCCACGCAGTTGTTGTTCTGTTCCGTTGGTGTTGATTAGCCTGTTAAAATCGTTTAAAAATATTAGTCCAGGTGCCAGCTTTTCTAAGGATGGTAAATGGTAACCATTCGATCTTGTACAACTAGTTTTCTTGCTCCTATATGTCTGTTATACATTTTGTGGTGCTTAGATCTATAATATTTTGTCGTTTACACAGGGAAATTTCGTTAATGGTTTTGCATGAGTTTACGATGCCAAAAATCTTTTCGTTGTTTTTTTCTTCTTTAGAATGTATTGATAATCAATTTTGTTTGCTAGATTTTGTTTTCTTATAGGTCTAATTAGAAACTTTCGGAAATTTTCTTCAGAAGCTACTGGAACGTCAATGTTGTAGAATATATGCGTTTTATTTTGAAAAATATTTACATCGGCAAATTGCAACGCATCTTCGATGCTAAGGTATGGAATATGTCTTTTAGAAAAGTTATATAAGATATTTGAAATTTCATCTTTTGAAACGATATTTGCATTAGCGATATTGGGTCTTGCCAATTGAATTGACTGAGTTAGGGTACGGACAAGACGGAGCGACGAGAGCGTCGAGTCGAGCATAGCGTCGAGTCCAGCATGGAACAGCTCATTGAATTCTGTTCATGTAGACGCGACGAGAAGCAAAATTGTAAAAGAAATTTTACAGTGGCAGTCGAAATAATGAGTTCTTCAGTGCCGAATGAAGAGTTTTTCTCACCACAATATACCAAATTGAAATCAATAGACTGCTAATATATATAAATCAATAGATTTTCCTAATCACTGGTAAAAATCTAATTGACTGTGTGCGATTCCGCACCTTTCATTCATAAAAAAATGTACCCAAACTTTCGAACTACCCACGAAAAACCCATTAACGCATTTCGTCTACTTACTGTATGCCATCAAAACACATTTCGCAACAACAACATACATTACCGCTGCGAGCAGTCGAGCAACGAAATCGGTTCGAATCGATGTCGTCGCTACTATCAAATTTTCACTCTTTGGTTCCATTTGAAAGCATAGGACCGATTTCGGCGCGTTGCTTGACTCGACGCTCTCGTCGCTCCGTCTTGACCGTACCCTTAGGCTGCGGTCATGTCTCGCGCCTAAAAGAGCGAAAGCTTGTTCGCGCCTGTACGATTGTAAATCAAAAACACGGGAAGTCAATAGAACGGCCACGTTCAACGATTGAAGCGTTTACGCGTGTACGCTTGTTCAAGCGTGTGAGCAGGTAGATCAAATTTATTTGATTTACAAGCCCACTCGCGAGAACAAGTGGCACGCGCAGTAACTAATAAAAGAATAGTATTGATAGCAATGGGCTTGGAAATTATGACAAGTGAAGTGTGGAAAAGCAAATTTTTGTGGGATGTGAAAAACAAGGACTATAAAATAGAGTAGCAATAAAAAAAGTATTTAAAGAAAATTGAAGGTTAATTATTTGAAACATAGATCTATCAACACCTTCTTTCTATAATTCTATAATTATATATATTACATTATATATATAAATATCTATAATTATATAACGCAGCAGGCAAACCGTCTAAGTCACCAATTTCGTAGTATTCACCCTGGTATCTATCTCTTTGGTTAGTATGTGCCACTTTGCAGTAGTTATCCTAGACGCATATTCAATAAACTTTCTTGTTCTTGTGTGGTGTTCAATAAATACAACTTCACTTCCACTTATATTGGTGTTATAGGCAAAAGGCCGCAGCAAATAGCTTCGAAGTGGATAGATTTCATCTTCAAATAAAACAAAAGGTGTATTGACATCCAAAGTCGTCATTATCTGGCATATGACAAAGTGCTGACGAAGAAAATATTCCACCATCACTTTGCCTCTCATAAGCTCCAACTTCTATTGCTATGAGCTAATAGTGTCGATATGCAATCGTCTGCAATACAATGGAATAGTATCCCATGTAAATAAAATAAAAAATCAAATTGTATTATGTGGTATTCTGTAGCAAACGGCCAAACTTCTATATAATAATCCTGTGGCGAGATACCTGCAAATTTTATTTATTATTCATTATTTTTAAACAATCTTGTAAAGAAGAAGTGGGAAGTTTTAGGTTTTAAATTCCTTCACGATCCCTTGACACCAGCTAAACTTAGTGGCAACTTAAATGGTAGATATTTCGAAAGTTAAGTTGAACGAAGTTTGCTGCTCGACCAGAAAATTAATCACGGGGACCACATGGAAACGCAGACAAAGGAGAATGTTCTATCTAATGAAGATATTGCGAACCTTGAAAAATGTGAAGAAACTTTATAAAACTCTGCCACAAAAAAGGAGTCTTAAAAAAATAATTGAAAAATAGTTGCAATATCTCGAAATTGAAAACGAAAAACTGGCAGTTATGAAAGAAGAATATTCAATAAAAAAAGATAGTTTAAATTTTTGAATGAGTTCTTTGCCGGAAATCCAAAATTTGCCTGTTAGAGAAAATTTATGCTTTTGAATGAAAGTAAGCCAGCTTATGTTTGAAACAGTTTCTGCAATATCTTCATCCAATCCTGGAACAAATAAATGTACTCCTACTATTAGTGTGGAGCACTTCAACACCTTGGGATGATTTAGATCAAAGTATTGTTTCTTTTGAAATTTTTTAAAATAAACATGTTTTTGTTTCATAACATACTTAGTTTTACTTACCTTAAAGTGACCGACAACCTTTCAGCTGCTGTGATTGGATTTGGAAGTTTGGTTTGCTGTTTTTTCTAAAATTTGCTTTATTTCATTTAAAATGTTGAGAAACGTAGCAGAAGTCATTCTATAATATTCATAAAAATGTTCGTCGTTTTCTTTGATCCTTTTGCTGTGCTCTTGATTTATAATGAATTACTTGTCATTATTTTTGATTAGGTCATTGATCCTTTCTTTCAGTAATGCGTGATCATCATGATCAGGAATTCTTGCTATCCATTTGATAGCAAAGCCAATAAAATTGAGAGCTCTTTTCTTTCTCTTCTGATCTATTTCAGTGATTAAATTTTCAATTTGGTTAAGTTTGTACTCTAGGAGATGATGAAAAGGGTTGTTGAAGGGAATGTGTTAGTTCAAAATGACTGAAGCTTCCGTGACAAAGTTCCTGTACTGATCTAGGGGGATGATATGAACCAGCTTTAGGTTTGCTTTCTGGAATCGTGCTGTTCCGATGTTTAGAGCCAAAAATTGTGGGTTGGAGTAATCGATTATTTGGGTGTGTGCATTTGCTACTGCAAAGTCGAATCTGGAAAATAAATCAATTTTGGATGTCACTTTTGTGGACAGTTCTTCCTGATTCGATAATGACTAAGGTTGGTCTATTTTCCTTAACGATTTCTTTGCAGTATCTAGCTGTAAGTTTGCTGCCTAGGCGTTTGTTAATCTTAACATATATTTCTTGCACTATTTCGTAATCATTTATTGGCTGCTTAGCTTTGTTGTGCGTTTTGGGCTCTTTGCCCTCCCTGTTTCATTTTCAGCTGTTCTACATTGTCCCTGCTCAACTTTTCTAATTGTTCGGGGTTTATTGAAACGATCCGACTTTAAAACAATTTGACTGGTTTTTGTCCGGTGACCGAGTGAACGTTTCAGCTGTATTCGAAAACGGAGAGATCCAGTCTTCGAAAGTTCTATGAGTGCCGTTTTTTTAAAGACATCTCATGATTTCCGTTAGTGTGGAATGAAATTTCTCAACTTGATCATTCCCCTCGCTCTTGCACACCGGAGTTTTGTCGATGCTAATTCCGAGTTAGTCTTGCATCATGAAGAATATTGATGCGGAATTGAGTGACTTGTCGCCGTTGATAACAACGTATTTGAGAACCCCGTAAAAGAAAATAAGCTCCCGAAGAGGTTTCCGTACATCTTCAATTGCTCTTGACTTTAGCAATTTTGCCTGTGCGAACTTTGTGAACTTGGCTATCACCGTAAGGATAAGATGTTTTTTGGTGGAGTGGATTTCTAAGTGTAAGTTATGACCGGCGAACTTGGGTTTAGGCGTGGGTTTTAAGTAGGGATTTTTTGGCTGCCGATCGTACTTGCTTTTTTTGCAGATCGAGCTCTGCTTTACAAATCGCTTGATTTTGAAGTTCATTTTCGGAAAATAGTATTGCTGGAAAATTTGAAGCTTGTTTTCATGGGCGTTCCTATGCGCTCTTTTATAAAACTTAAGGATGATTTCTTCCTGATCACTTTCGTTTTGGACGCTAGTTACTTCTATTTGCGTGAACCTAATCTTGTAATTGCTGAAAAAGAGTGCTTTAATCTCTTGTATCAGACCCATTAATTCTTCTCTTACTTTGATGTTGTTGATTACATTGGGGTTTAGATATATATGCCAATCAGATTCCCGCGCGTATACTTTCGTTCAGTAAACGTATGCTTCCAGTAGTTGGGGAAAGATTTCACAGGTTGGTATTCGGTTTGCTCTCCAACCTTTAAAATAATCTGATTCCGAAAAGCATCTGAGGAGTTTTGACTGAAGGGATGAGAGGCTGGGATGGGTTTTCATCACTATGAGTACAAGTTGTCATGGAGTTGATATCTAGAAGTCAAGACAGTGCATCTGCAACTACGTTCATTTTTCCGGATTTATAGTAGATCTCGTAACTACATTCTTCCAGAATAGCTTCCCAACATTTCATTTTCACATTAGTATTCTTGATATTAAGTGCGTAAGTGAGTGGCTGGTGGTCCGTGAAGATGTTGACTTTGCGTGGTCCGTAAAGGTAATTCCTGAGCGACTTAGGAGCCCAAATAATCGCCAACATCTCCCTCTCATTTGCTGCGTAGCACTCTTTGGTGTTGCTTAAAGTGCGTGATATAAAGGTTATGAGCCGGTTTCTCTGGGACAATGCAGCACCGATGACAGGTTGTGGGGCATCGGTAGTTAGATCATAGTCTTTTTCGAAGTCCGAATAAATAAGCAACTTATCCTGGGAGACAAGGGAGTTTTTAACTTTTTCAAAAGCATCGAAGGCATTTGCATCCAAATAAATTTCAGTCTTGCTTCAATGATTTTTAGATATTCTACCATCTTTCCCTCTTAATAATGATGTCATGGGGCTTGCGACTTTGCGTAATCACGAATGAATCGACGATAATAGCCGGATAGAACCAAGAACGATCTCAGTTCTTTCAGTATCTTTGGCGGTGGATGGTTGAAAATGGCATCGACTTTTTATTAATTTTCGAAGAAAATTAATATTCATCTCACATCGCCGAAAATTCGTCATATGTGTATATATATATATATATATATATATATATATATATATATATATGTATGTATATATATATATATATATATATATATATATATATATATATATATATACCAATAACGATATATATATATACATATATATATATATATATATATATATATATATATATATATATATATATGTATATATATGTATATATATGCATATATGTATATGTATATGTATATGTATATATATATATATATATATATATATATATATATATATATATATATATATATATATATATATATATATATATCAGCAAAATGATTAAGGAAGATAATCTCTGGAGTGGCCGATCCGACTAAGCTGAAATTTTCGGAGGACATAGATGTATATAATAAGTAGGTTCATAATTTGCTGGCAGTCAAATGGTAGCATAGGCCACGGGGGCGTCATCGGGTGCTGGTTACCGACGGGTGCTGGAATTGAAATCCCGAGAAATGCCTGCTGGAAGCCTACTGAATCCTACCATCGACCTTCCCGAAGATGTGATTTTACAATTTCACATCGGGTGGCTGCCGGGAGCCTTCATGACATTTCAGATCATGAATGTTGCCAACGAAGGAGGGTGAGGGCGAGTTTCCCGTGCCTTAAATCGGGAATATTAACCAGACTGGCCCTCCAGGCTGGGGGTTGGGCAATGGGCCAATAACCCGTTCCCGTAAAACTTGACTTATTCAGGAACCTGATACTTCGCCTCGGATACTTGAATTGGATCAACGGAAACGACCACGCAAACGAAATATGGACTACTCTATTGGAACCTGGAACGTGCGAACCCTGTACAGACCGGGGGCCATCAAAGCCCTCCTGGAACAGGTCACTCACTATAAAATAAACATTCTCGCTGTCCAGGAAACGAAACTGTTTGGTGCTGAGATTATGGACATGAGATCGTACACAATCTTCAAAAGCGGAAAGTCATCGGGAAGTCACGAATTTGGAGTGGCCTTCATTGTGGACAGAAAAATGAAACCGCAAATAATCGACTTCAAGCCTGTCAATGAAAGATTGTGTGCGATCCGCATTCGTGCAAAGTTTTTTAACGTTTGGCTCATTAACGTTCACGCCCCTACTGAAGATAATGATGAGGCAGTGAAAGATAATTTTTACAACCTTCTGGAAAGGCTATATGATTAACTGCCATGAAATGATGTGAAAATCCTGCTGGACGACTTCAACGCAAAGGTTGGAAAGGAGGAAACACATCGCGGAACCACCGGCCAATTTAGTCTCCACGACCTATGCAACGACAATGGACAACGACTTGTCGACTTTGCGAGTAGCAGAAACCTCATCGTAAGCGCCACGTGTTTCCCGCATCGCGACATTCACATAAGGACATGGGCATCCCCGGACGGCCGCACCTTTAATCAGATTGATCATATTCTGATTCAGAAAAGGTGGGCCTCCAGTATTTTAGATGTGCGAACCTTCCGTGGGGCCAACTGCGACTCCGACCACTACTTAGTGAAGACTCGATATCGATGTCGAATATCAATGTCGTATGAAGCCAGAGCAAGTTCAAGACGCAAGTTCGATGTCGTCAAGCTTCGAAATAAGCCGGTGGAAGCCGAGTATAGATCTGCTCTGGAAATGGAACTAGCTTCCACGCCTAACACCACGTCTATCAACGAAGTGTGGACTACGATCAAAAGCGCAGTGAATGCAGCAGCCGAAAAAGTAGTGGGATACACAGCCGGGCAACGCAGAAATGAATGGTTCGACGAGGAATGTCAAGCCGCGCTGGACGAAAAGAATGCGGCCTACAAAATCCACATTGAACGACCGACTAGAGCCAAGAAAGAAAAATACGACGATCTTCGGAGAGTAGCTAATAGAATAATTAGACGTAAGAAACGAAAGCATTTTGACACCATGCTGAATAACATGAATGACAATTTTATGGCTAATAACACTCGACAAGCGTACAAAGTAGTGAGGCACTTAAAACAAGGCTTTAAACCACGAACTAGCCTATGTAGGGCTGCCGACGGAAGCATCATAAGCGGCTCAGAACAGGTGAAGGAAAGATGGGCGTCCTATTTCCAGCAATTACTAAACGGAAATGTCCCCGCACCTGACGAATCGCCATCACTAATTGGTACATACCATGACAGTGCCACATTTCACCCTCCTACGCTAGATGAAGTCCGGCAGGCCATGGACCACTCGAAACCCAACAAAGCACCGGGCATCGATGGGATCCCCGCGGAGCTCCTGAAGACAGGCGGGATTTCCGTTTTAAGGGCTATCCATGAATTGGTGACCGACATATGGCAACAAGAAACGATGCCGGATGAGAGGCGAAAAAGTGTTATATGTCCCATTCACAAGAAGGGAGATAAACTGCTATGCGAAAACTGCAGGGGCATATCACTACTTTGTACGTCGTACAAGCTCTTGACAAAAATTTTAGAGTTAAAAATTTCCCATCACGCTGAGAAAATTCTTGGTGAATATCAAGGTGGTTTCAGGCATGGAAGATCGACAACTGACCAAATATTTACGGTCAAACAAATTTAGGAAAAATGCTGGGAATTCAACATTGATGCTCATCAAATATTCGTCGATTTCAAACAAGCGTACGACAGGAATCAAACGACGGATTCAATTAGCCAATAAGACATTCTTTTCGGTGCTTCCCATTTTGAAATCTCGATGCGTACACAAGAATACGAAGCTTCGCATCTATAAAACGATTATTAGACCTGTGCTATGCTACGGAAGCGAAACCTGGACAATGACCCAGGCTTCTGAAAAAGCCTTGAATACGTTCGAGAGAAAGGTATAGCGAAGGATCCTCGGTCCAATACGGGAGGAAGATGGATGGCGAATCCGATACAACAACGAACTGTATACCATATATGACGAGCCGGAAGTCTCTACCGTCATACGACTACAAAAATTACAATGGGCTGGCCACGTCGAACGAATGAGCAATAATCGAATCCCCAAACGGTCTCTCAAGGGGCGAGCGAGCGGAGCCAGGCCAGTCGGTAAGCCACGCAAGCGCTGGGAGGATTCGATCGATGCCGACAGCAGGTCACTTCTGGGAGCACCGAACTGGAGGACGCGGTCACTGAACCGAGACGAATGGAGGCGACGTATTAAGGAGGCGAAGGCTCGATTCGGGCTGTAGTGCCTCGATGATGATAATTTGCTGGAATTCAGATATCTTAAACCTTTTGGCGGTGGCGGGTGTTTTGGTGAATTTTCAGGTACTCCTATATTTCCAAGCAGTGTAAATTTTTGTTAGAAAAAAGTATTGGGAATGATAACTTATTAGTTTTTAAGCTTTTCTATGATAAAAAATTGGAAATTATGAGCCTTGTGTAGGCGCTGAGTGGCAAGGGGCAAGGTTTTTTTGTCATAACTTATAACTTCTAAGAAAAACAATGGATCATCGTGAAATTTTAAGATCGTATTGATGTAGACTTAAATTTAACACATATGGACTTTCAGGACTATGCGGGCGACTCTGTAGCTACAGCAAGCTCCATCTAAAAAAAAAATCCTTCAAATCATCGACCCTCCTGAAAAATTTTTGATTTTGAAAATGAATTCAAATTATTGATAAATTTTGATTTTTGCCGACCAAGTCAAATAAAAATTTTGAAAATTCCGCGGTAAACAAGAACGGCAGCGCATGATCGAATTACCTCTATTTTACCTCACTCAAAACTTCTGTTCACGAGAACTGACGATCGGATAATGCGATCAACACGAAGTTTACAGGACACGTTGAAATTAGCTAGGACCAAATCTGATAGAAGTTATTTTGAAATACAGGCAAAACTGTGAAAGTGGTGCCATTTTGAAAAATTGCCGAGAAAAAAAACTGGTTTTTGGCCTATAGCTTGCAATCTAGCCACCAGATTTTAACGAAATTCACGCAGTAAATGAACCCTACTTTAAGATAGATTTTGTAGAAATTTGATTGAAAAACTATGGCAATTTTTGTCTCCTAAATATTGTTAATTTGCTCAGGAAAATAAAGGTTTTCCCCCTATAACTTCCGATGCAGTAACGAAATCAAAACGAAATTCATGTGAGAAGTGGATCTTGCTGCATTTCTAATTCTGTTTTTCGGATGGCAGCCCCAGACATAGTTTAATCGCTGAAACTTTCGATGATATCCTTGGATGAAAACGAAATTCTAAGGATAGGTTGATTAAACACGACCATGTTATGGCAGACTTAACGCTGCTGTGTTGGAAAAATGTTGCCAGCACTGAACATTTTCATCATTTGTGTTATAGGTAATGCTGTCAGCAAATGATATTTGTTCCATTGAGTAAGAAATGGTTGATATTATATTACAAAGAAGTGTATTACGTTTTCACACATTTTTAAGTCGCTCAAAGATAATTTCTTCGAAAATCAGTTTTCTAGCGTTTCTGATGCGCTAGACTTTTTGAGGGTTTGTTTTTACTCCATCTTTCGAAATAACGAAGCCAAGGAACTCAACAGACGTTTTCAAAAACTCGTATTTGTTCATTTGGACCTTAATGTTCGCTTACTCTAGTGTAGCGAGGACGCGCTCGATGTTCTGGAGATGTTCATCTTCGGTTGCACCAAAAATGACAATGTCGTCTACATAGGCGTAACATCTTATCCCTATATGCTCTCTCAGGATGTAATCGAGAGGACGTTGGAAGCTAGATGGTGCGTTCCCTAACTCAACGGGAGGCGTTCTTCCCGCTGCTAATCGAAAATGCGGTCTCATCTATGTCAGATTGTTTTAAGAGGATTTGGCGGGACCCACTTTTGAGGACGACTGCTGTAAAGTATTTACTTTTCCCCAAGATTTGCGAGTACCGTTTCCGGTATCGGGTATCTATCGGGGACTTTGACGCTGTTTAACTTCCGATAATCTATGACCAGGCGATATTTCTTTTCGCCAGATGCGTCCAAATTCTTCGGTACTACCCATATTGGAGCATTATAGGGAGATATTGAAGGTCGGATTATATCATCCTTCAGGAGGTTGCTTATTTCGCAAACTATCACTGGTCTCAGAGCTTTGGAGTAAGGGTATACCGTGTATACCGGGGTGTTGTCTTTAGTGCGGATTTCGCCCTTTACCTTTGTTGTGTAGGTGAGGCTCTCATCTGGTTCACAAAAGAGTTTAGAATGGGCTTTGATAATGGACATGAGTTTCGCAATTTGAGTGTCGATAAGATGTTTTTTCCTAATGGTTATATTATTGACTGCTTACAAAATGTGCTGTTGAATAGAAATTTTGATCAAAAGAAAATTTCCTGCTGTATATATTATGGCTCCGAGTTTCTTTACGGTCTCGTTTCCTATTGTACCAAAGTATGAAAAATATAAGGCTGGGATTTGGCGGACCGATTAGATTCACGTTTCACGGTGTGTTACTATAATTTTTGCAAAGAATGGTTGTTCGTTAGGGATATGGTTGCGGACACAGGAAGGCTGAATTTAATTTTTGTTGCAGCCTGTGCTTTTAAGAGGAGCTGCTTAATATAAGAAATGAACATCAACGCAATCGAAATCTTGTGCACCGGTTTCTCCGGTGGGGGTCTCCGCGCCTTTAGCCAGCGATGGCTGTTCCGCGCCTATTTAATCGATTAGGGTTTGATTGCCTGGTTCACTCGTTTCTTCCTGGTAGAGGTTCCTTTCGTATCCTGCTACTTTTTGTTGTTGTTCAGAGTTACTAATGTGGAATGTACGCTGTTGTTTGTTCGGGTGAAGAGCGGAAGGCTGTGTGGTTCGTTTAAAGGCAGTTGAAAACCTATTTGCGGGTCTATTCTGGTAGTTTACGGTGGCGGAATGTATTGAACTGTATACTTCCATGGGCTCGGGCCTAGATGGCGGTTTTGGTGGTAGCCTACGAAGAGCCAATAGGGTATTATATGGCTGGTCAGATTGGAGGTTGGGATTGTTTTGGAAGGTTTGGTTTGGAAAGCGCGGTTGATGAGAGACTTCGGGGTAAAATACATTCCTTGGTGCAGGAGTAGATTTTAGTCTTGGTAGAATCGGTGGAGCGTAGGAATGTGTATTTATGCATTTTAGATTATTGTTATTGCAGTGGGCGTGCTGCATACGATAATTGACATTCTCTAATTTTATACAGAGATGAAGTGCATGCGGTAAGTCCACTGGCTTTTTCATACCTAGAAGTTTCAGTAGGTCCCTGTTTAGGTCTCAAATAAATGTATCGAAAGCTTTGTTATTTTAGGTTCGAACAAGTAAGTTCATAGATTCAGTGCTCATTTCCATACTGGAAAAATTGTTTCAAATAGTAGAGAGGTGCTGTTTCAGTGTCGGGAAAGTATTTATCTGCGCTATCGGAGAGGTTCAATCACTCTCTTGACATACTTTCGCGTTAGAGTCGTGAGTGCCGCTTGAATGTGAATCCTAATAAAACGTAACTAGTGCTGTTTACAAGGAGGTACAAAGTTCCTGTCTTTGAGTTACCCAAACTGAATGGGGTCTCCATTAACTTGAGCCAGAAGGTCAAATACTTAGGGCTGATCCTTGAATCGAAGTAACTATGGACGTACAATGTGGCAAAAAGAGCTCGGAAGGCTTTCAACGCACTTTACTGCTGCAAAAGGACCATAGGGGTTAGTTGGGGATTGCAGCCTCGTACTGTTGCTCGGCTTTACACTGCTGTGGTGGAACCAATTCTGTTTTTTGGGGTGGCGTTCTGGTGGCAGGTGGCTCTTAAGGCTACCTGCAAACGGATGCTTGAAAAAGTGCGGAGAATGGCTGCACTACTGGTAGCTGGAGCGCTCCGCTCCACCCCTACTAAGGCACTCTTAGTGCTGCTACATTGGCTGCCAACCAACCAACTGATCTTACAGCAAGCTAATCTTGCTGCTGTGAGTCTAAATTGTATCTCAGCATGGAATAGGACAGAGTTCGGTCATGCGAGGATTTTGGTCGAGGGAGTACCCGCTTCAGCGGTTGTTGACTATATCGCCCCACAATGCATACTGGATTTGGAGTTTACAACTCACATTCCATGCAGGGAGGAATGGTGTGATGGTATCACCCTTGATAATGGGCTTATCCATGAGTGTACTGACGGCTCAAAGCTAAAGAATAGAGTCGGGAGTGGTGTATACTCAGATGAGCTGAATCTCAAGCTGTCCCTCCGTCTACCAGACCACTGTAGTGTCTTTCAGGCGGAGGTAGTGGCTATTTATCAGGCAGTCGAGTGGCTTCTGTGTAACCGAATATTCGGGGTCAATATTGGTATTTTCACAGATAACCAAGCGGCTATTATGTCCCTTGCTGGTCCTTGTACAATGTCCAAGATTGTTGCTGAATGCCGTGCATCTCTTAGGGAGATGTCGAGACATTCGGTTGTTCAATTGATTTGGGTACCTAGACATAGGGGTTTTCAGGGCAACTGTGAGGCCGATGAGCTAGCAAGGCTTGGAACTTTGCTACCTGAGGTCTCTTGCTCCTTTTCGATAGGTATACCGATGACATCGGTCAAACTGGCCATAAGGCAAAAATATCTTGAGGACGCTAAGAAGTCCTGGGCAGATGAATCTTCCTGTGTGATAACAAGGCAGTCCTGGGTATCCATGGATGCGCATCGCACCAGGCAGCTTTTAGGCTTAACTCGAAGCACCCTTCGTTACACTGTGGGCGTTCTAACGGGCCACTGCCTTATAGGACGGCACGCACAACGTTTGGGCGTAGAGTTTGATGACTTCTGTCGGAGCTGTGGCTCTGAAGATGAGGAGCAATCCGTCCTTCACCTCATGTGCCAGTGTCCGGCTTTGGCGAGGAGAAGACTGGCGGCACTTGGTGCACCCTTTTTCTCAAACCTGACGGAACTGTCCCTGGTAAAGCTAAAGGGGATAGTCCGGTTTGTCAAAGGAAGCAAATGGTTTCCTGACTTTAGTGAGTAGAAGAGAGTCACTAAAATATTGTGGTATCACAACGGGCCTCTCCTGTGCCTATGTGTGCTGATCGTCAGGCCTCTGAAGATCGGCAGCCACGTTAACCTAATGTAACCTAACCTAGAGAGGTGCTAGTACACTGTGTGGTAGAAACCCTGGATTGAGTCTCTACCCTGTACCTGGCAGGTTAGTTGATACTCTAGGGTGCTGATATCCCGTTTGTCAGCATAGTGCATTGACAAGCATTTTGATATACGCTCCCAATCAAGTGGTTTATCTTAAGACTCTAATGCAGTGTCTGCTTGCCCCATAATTTTATTCCTAATGACATTTATGATACCGTAGTACCAAGGGATACCTTTCAGCGGTTCACAAATTTTTAGTATGCGCTCCACACTTTTTCTATAGGACCCAAATTTGCCTGATTGTCCGGAGAACTCCCGAAAACCTTTGATCTCATCTCTGATTGGATCTAAGCTGCCAAGGTTTCTAATCTCGTCAGCATTTATCCACTGACCTACATCATCACTGTCAGTTGACTAATTTAGGACACTCCCTAGCAATCACACCTAAAATAAGTGCTATGAAATTCGCAAGGTTAACATGAGTGAGCTCTGGCGCTGCCGCTGCGTGCTGCGCGGTGAATGAACTAGCATCCAAATTAAGACTTGTTGGTGGTAAAAAATACTCTCGTTTTGAGACATATTGGTAAGGTGTTGAGGGGATAGGAATTGAACTTCGTAGGATTTGAATATGATTTAACGACTGAATATAAATTAATTTTTCTTTTAAAATGTTTCTTGTATCTGATTATTAATAAATTGATCACGATAAACAATGCCACTTACATATATAAATGAAAAATTTTTATTGGCTCGCTAACGTGTATATTGAGAGGAAAAATCAATGTACTTACATAAGAATTATCGGTATTACATTCGGTTTTGTGGTTTAAAAACTCTCAAAAAACTTCTCAAAACAAGCACTTTTCTTTGGGCAAAACAGCTTTTCTTGTATTAACTGATTTTAGTGCTTTTTTACACTTGCACTCAATTTCCGTTTATAATTATACTCGATTTTACAATACACTTTATCTTTTGGAATTCACAATTTTGACAATAATTTGTTTTAAATAATTTTGATCCACTCAAATTAGTTTTATCGTTGGGCGACTGAGGCCTCTTTTCCCTACGATTTTTGGTTGGATAGATCAGCGGTACGTTCCCCCCCCCCCAACTCGACTTTTTGCTTACAAAATGTTTCCGCTTCCGGATAGGACGAAATTATCGAACTTTACGCGTTCTTTTTTCTCCCGTCTAAGCCTTTCGCGCAGCTCTTGCCTCCGGCCGTATGCTTTAAAAATTAGACCTAATTGAGCGAGCCTTTCGCGTTCTCGCTTTCGAATCCGCTAGAACCTTTCGTGTTTGGCTTTTGGACTTTGCTTGAATCTTTTGCTTTCGGACGATTTTGAGAGAAAAAGCCGCGGTTCCTGCTCGAGTACCAGTTATTGAAACATTTGGTTGTTTCAAGTTTAAAAAATATTTGTTAATTAAATTGACCTGATGGTTTCGAGATCAAACTTAAGACTAACAGTTTTTGCCTTAAATTGCTACATGTGACCTTGGTTGCTGACACTGCGGAACATGTGTGGCAGGAAATTCTCTAGACGTGGGAGCGACTGATTTTGTGATACAGGTGTCGTATGATGACAGACAGGTGTCGAGTGATGACACGATGTTTATGATGATGAGTTAATGGTGTTAGGTGTTAGCTTATAGAATAAAAAGCACTGGTTTTTTTGGATGATTTTCACCTCAAAATTTAATGAAATCAGGATTATTTGCAAGTTTATCAAGTAAATGGAGCGGTAAGAACAATAAATAAGGCCCTAACCTAACATGAGCCTGCGAACATAATGAAGTGTCAAAACCGACTGGTTTATGAGGAAAAAAGTCTAGCGCACCAGAACTGCTAGCAAACTGATTTTCGAAGAAATTGTCTTTGAGCGACAAAAAAATGTCGAAAGACGTTGTACACTTTTTTGTAGTACCATATCAACCATTGCTTATTTAAAGCAACAAAACCCAACTATAACATAGATGATGAAAATGTTCAGTGCTGGCAGCACTTTTACATTGAAGCAGCAATAATTTACCATAACAAGCTCATATTTAAATCAACTTACCCTTTGAATTTCGTTCTCATCGCAGGATTTCATTGAAAGTTTCAGCGGTTAGACGTTGTTTGAGGCTGCTATCCGAAACATTTTCAAAACTCGGAAAATTTAAAAATTGGTTCCTTATTTATATTGCAAATGCTTGAACATGAGTATGTAATTTCAAGCATCTGTTGGTGCAATATTTACGAAAATGTCTGATGCTGGAAACCCTGTGTTAACAGCATAACCTAATCTGCTTCACGTTAAGTTAAAGCTACGCTGTGAACTTCGTTTCGATTGAATGACTGCGCTGGAAGTTATAGAGATGAACAGTTTTAGGGTTATTACCATCAAAACTTTTGAAATTTTCGAAACGTTAATATTTGTTGTTAATTGTCATTGCAGGATCATTCCCATTTGCAAATCTAAAGAGATAATTGTTAAGTAAAGAAATTCCAAAAGTTTACAAAAATGGTCATAGCTGGCAGGCGTTTCATGATTTTGTTACGAAATTCCTTCGACATTTGGTTTACATGAAGGTCCATTTACTGCATGGACTTCGTTTTGATTTCATGACTGAACCGGAAGTTATAGGGAAAAAACTTTGTTTTCCCGAGCAAATTTACAAGGTTTAGGAGACAAAAATCACCATAGCTGGCAACTCAATGCTAATTTTTCAAATATTGTCTTGAGTAAGGTCCAACTATTGTGTGAAAATGTGATAGCTGAATCGGAAGTTATAGGCCAAAAAACAGTTTTTTCTCAATGATTTTTCAAAATGTTACCACTGCCACAGGGGTGCCCGCATTTCCAAAGCACTTCTATCAGACTTGGTCCTAGTTAATAACGGTCATCAGTTCTCGTGAACAGAAGTTTCGAGTGGTGAAAATTGAGGTTATTTGGTCATGGGCTGTCGTTCTTGTGCAAATCGAAATTTCAAAAATTTTAATTTGACATGATGGACAAAGGTTTAAGTTTATCAATGGGTTGAAATTTTCATCAGAAAGCAAAAATTTTTCCGAAGGGTCGTTGATTGGGGGTTTTTTTTCAGGAGCCTGCCGTGGCATCAATACGCTTCGCAATTTTCACGATGATCCAATGTTTCCGTCAGAAGCTATGACAAGCTCAAAATTTCCAATTCTTTATCATAAACTAGCTAAGAACATAATAGGTTTTCATTTCCAATACTTTTTTTTTAACAAAAATTACACTGCTTGGAAATATAGGAGTCAATCGGATCGGCCACTCCAAAGATTATCTCCCTTAATCATTTTGCTAATATATATATATATATATATATATATATATATATATATATATATATATATATATATATATATATATATATATATATATATATATATATATATATATATATATCTCTATATATATATATATACTAGGTGGGGTGAAAAGTAACCTCCTTGGGAATGAAAAAAATGTTTTTTAAAAGTTTTTTTTTTTATTTTATTCAATGTAGTCTCCTTTTAGGTCGATACACCTATTCCAGCGATTTTCCAACTTTTTGAACCCGTCCAAAAAGTACATTTCCTGAAAGTCTGCAAAATACTCCCCCGCAGCGTCGATGATCTCCTCGCGCGAACTGAATTTTTTATTGACGAGTCATCTTTTGAGGTTTAGGAACAGATAATAGTCCAAGGAAGCCAAATCGAGCGAATAAGGTGGATGGGGAAACAATTCAAGCCCTTAATCGTTGATTTTAGCCATTTTTGCGATGCTCTCGTGTGACGGTGCATTGTCTTGTAAAAGCAAAATTTTTTTCGCTTCAAGTGAGGCCGTTTTGCAGCGGTTTTGGCCTTCAATCGCTTCAATAATGTGCAGTAATACCCGCTATTGATGGTTTTTCCTTTTTCGAGGTAGTCCACGAAGAGTATCCCATGACAATCCCAGAAAACCGACACCATGACCCTTCCGACCCATTGAGCCTCTCTCGGCCGCTTCGGAGCACTCGTGCCGGCTTGAGTCCATTGCCGGTCACTCAGTGGATAACGGTATCATCAATAGTCACCAAGCGACGCCAAATTCCACCCGTTTCCACATCAGCATAAGCAAACACGCTTCCGAAGTGCGCTCTCGTTCGTGTTTTTGGTCCGGAGTCAGCATGCGCGGCACCCAGCGGCAGAATAATTTTTTCATGTGCAGAATCTTGCTCAAAATATAGCGTGTGTGCTCAGTACTAATCCTTATGGCATCTGCTAGCTCGCGCACCTTCACTTTCCAGTCGGCCAACACCATTTCATGTACTTTTTTGACATTGTCCTGTGTAACCGCATCGGAGGGCCTGCCGCTGCGGACTTCATCGACAGTGGAGTTTCGGCCACCACGAAACTCTCGAAACCAATATTTCACGGTGTAATCTGAAGGAGCGCTAGCCCCATAATATTTATTCAACTTTTCTTTTGTTTCGTTCGCCGTTTTGCCTCTCAAAAAATAATGTTTGATGAGAGAACGAAAATCATTTTTTTCCATACTCACCAAGGTGCCAAACAAGTCAACAAAAATCGGCTGTCAGAACAAAACAAATGGCTGTATCGCGCTGAAATTTGACATGTCTGCCTAAATATGAATAGACTATAAGGCACAATAATCTTTTTTGCGATTGCAGCGCATTCTGGAGGTCAAGGAAGTTACTTTTCACCCCACCTAGTATATATATATATATATATATATATATATATATATATATATATATATATATATATATATGTATATATATGTATGTGTATATATATATATATATATATATATATATATATATATATATATATATATATATATATATATATATACATATATATACATATATATATATATATATATATATATATATATATATATATATATATATATATATTATATATATATATATATATATATATATATATATATATATATATATATATATATATATATATGTATATATATGTATATGTATATATATATATATATATATATATATATATATATATATATATATATATATATATATATATATATATATATATATAAATATATGGAAATATGAATTTTCGGCCAAATCGATTTTAATATGAATGTTCCTCGAATATTAGCAAAAACTGTTTTTGTCTTATGAATTCGGATCAGTCACCAAAATTTTGTGAAATCGACACAATAGCTGAATCTTACTTTAAGCCGGGTTTGGGGGAAATTTGGTTGAAACATTCGCTTCGTGCTGCCAGTTATGTTTTTGGTGTCTTGAGTTTTGAAAATTCGCTCATGCAAATAAAGCCTTTTGCCCTATAACTATAACATAACTGTGCAGTCATTAAATCAAAATGAATTTCGTAAGATAAATGAAACTTATTTTAGGCATAATTCAAACGGAATCTGGTTAAAAAACCATGATAAAGTTACCAGCTATTGTTGGTTTTGTATATATTTGCAATATCTTTATTAAGCAATTTTATTGTAAAATTTTTAAATAGTAGTGATCTTGTAGTGACAATAAACAACAAATATTAAGTTTTCTCGAATATTTGAAATATTTTGCGACTGGTAACCCTAAATTTCTTTGTACCCTGACGTCCAATACAGTCATCGGATCAAGACGAAATTCGCAGGGTAGGCTAATATCAGTGTAAGGCAGGTGTGATTGGCTGCCAGCGCGAGGTGTTTCTTGCTATTTTCGTTTCAATAAATGCTTACATTAAATATTCGTATCGCGAACATTTATACAAAAACCTTTACAAGTAAAATATATCGATGGATATAAGTCGGAGATGTTAAAATTTGGCTCAACTAGCGTAAGCAAAAATATAGACAAAAAGGGAACCATAATCACAATTCAATTCAATAACCTTTACAAGCAAAATATGTCGATGGATATAAGTCGGAGATGTTAAAATTTATCACAACTAGTGTAAATAAAAATTAATGATTTGCAACTGCAAGTGGTCACATCAGTCAAGTATGCACTGTGAGCTGGTGTTTGATGAGAATCAGTGCATACTTTCGAAACCACTTTGTCAAATAAAAAATTTTCAATGTAATTAAAAATTTTTTTAAATTTTAATCATCCCGCAAAAACAATTCCAACACATAAAATGTTTTAAACTTAATATGTTTTATAGTTTAAAAAAAATCAAAGAAATAAACATTTTTTCTTGCTTCTAAATACATAATTGGAATTTTTCTGAGATGGTTGTTTTAAGTGAGTAGGAAAATTACTGAAACAAGCTAATGGCAATCAATTACTAACTTTTAGTACAAATATGATCAGCATTGAAATATCTATTTGCTTTTTTACACGATATTTCAACAAATTCGCTTGTATATTTTACTACACTGAAAAAAATTATTTTCATAATAACAATGAATGTAGATCATCAACCTCATATTCATTAATACAAGGAACAATTCATAACGCCAATGAAATTATTCATCATAATATTTCAGAAGATTAAGAACAATTCATTAATGCTATGAATCAACTTTCATCAAAAAATCTAGCTTGTACAAATGCAAAAATACATGCACAGAGTTTCATTGTTAGTGCAAGTAATGTACAACTTCATGATGCTGATGAACGCATTCATTAAAACAATGAACCTTATTTGTTACTACAGACAATATATTTTGAGAAACTTCGTTGAAGAAAATGTTCTAATTATCAATGCACACGTACATTAAACCAAAGATTGAGTTCATCATATTTATGTATATTCACTGAAGTCACGAGTTCTTGACACACAAGCTGACAAGACGCGATCGCAACAAGTTATTAACAAATGAAGTTGGAAAAATAGTATTATATGTTAGTGTTTGGTGAACGTGTTTTTGTGGTCATTTACTGTAAGTATACAAATAATATATATTTAATTCATATTTAATTTCGTTTTTTCCGCCTAAATGAAATACAGAAAATGACATCGCTAAAGGATATTCTGACTAAATGGCCAGAATATAAAAAACTCTAGCGCACCTGAACCGCTAGAAACACTAATGTTCGAAGAACAGTAGAAGAATCGTGCAGGTTTTGAGTGCATATTCCACCACATGAGCTGCTTATTACGGCCAAACTGTTTCAAATGCCACGTTTTACTTTGGTCTCAAGAATGCATTATAACTCATATGGTAGAAGGTTTCAGATATTACCACTGGCATGGGTTTCAAAGTTTATGAAAGAAAAACACTTGTTAATTATATTCCTTATCAGTTGCTTATTTCACCAAACTTTGAAAGCAGCATCTCATATAACACCAATGAAGAAAATGCTCAGTGCCTGCAGCACTGTAACTGAAGTTGGTGTTTGGGCTGCGATCCGAAAAATTTGCAGAACTTAGGGAATTGAAACATCGGTTATTTATTTTCATTGTAAATGTTTCCGGTATGAATACTAACTGTAAGCATTTATTGATACAAAAGTAGCACAACCGACTCGTGTTGGCAACCTTTCGCCAGTATCAATGCCAAGAACATATCACATCTGCTTCACGTTGTTATATTACATTCGAAGTTATAGGAGTATAAAGAAATTAAGGGTTACCTGCAGCGAGTTTTTTCAAATAATCGAAAGCTTAATATTTCCTGTTTATTGTCACTACAATATCATTACCATTTGAAAATTCTACGATAAAACCGCTTAATAAAGATATTGCAAACAAACACAAAACCAACAATAGCTAGCAACCCTATCGTGGCTTTTCAACCAAATTTGGCCTGAATAATGTTTATAATAGGTTCCATTAGTTGTATGAAGTTCGTATTGATTCCATGGCTGCACTGGAAGTTATAGGGCAAAAAAAAATTATTTTCCTGAGCAAATTTTCAAAAACCAAAGACACAAAAATTACCATAGCTGGCATCGAATTTTTCAACCAAATTTCTATCAAACAGAGTTTAGAGTAAGGTGCAGCTACTGTGTCAATTTCATGGAAATCTGGTTACCAATTCACATTTCATAGGGCAAAAAGCAGTTTTTTTTCTTTGTAATTTTCAAGATAGCACCACTGGCACAGAGTTGCCCACAATTCAAAATCGCTTCTATCAGACCTGGTTCTACTTAAGTCCAATGCATTCTGTAAATTTCAATGGTATCTGATTATTGGTTCGTGAATTCCCGTGAACAGAAGTTTTTGATGCTAAAATATAGGTTAACTGGGAAAGGGTTACCGTTCTTGTCGGACATGAAATTTCCAAAGATTTACTTTGAACGTGTAGATAAAGCATAAGGTTTGTATACATATTGGTTTTATTGTAAGAAACGGACATTTTTAGGATATTCGATGGTTTGAATGTTTTCACTTCCAAATTTTTATTTTTTCAAATTTAAGACACCAAAATTATCATAGCTGGCAGCTCCAACCGAATTTTTCAACCAAATTTCTACCAAACGTGGTTTGGTAAGGTCCAGTAAGGTCCAGCTACTGTGTGAATTTCGTTAAAATCAAACGATTCAATCAGAATTTATAGGGCTAAAAGCAGTTATCTTTTTTAGTGATTTTTCAAGATGGCACCACTGGCACAGAACCGCCCGCATTTCTAAATCACTTCTATCAGATCTGGTCCTATTTAAGACCAATACAGTCTGCGAATTTCAATTTATTCTGCTCATTGGATCGTGAGTTTCCGTGAACAGAAGTTTTTGATGCTAAAAATATAGGTAACTTGGACAAGGGTTACCAGGCGTGCCCGTTATACCATATTAAATTTTTTTTCTTGTTTATGTAAAAAAAGCACGAAATTTACATATGAGTGGCTTTTTTTGAAGAAGCGGCATTTTTTCAAGAGAAACGATAATTTGGAGGTTGTCACTTTCAGTGCTTGCTCTAGCTTCAGGGTAGCCAGCACGCTCATCAAAAGCTACACGAATCTACAACTAAATAATACCAATATGTTCTGAAAATTTGGTAATGATTGAATGACTGTGTCAAAAGTTATCGCAATTTAAAAATTTTCAATTTTTCCCGTTCTCTTTTTAGGCACCCAGCGCACACATGGGGTTAAAAAAAATCCAAAACATTATCTGATTCACATGTAAAACACGTTCGAAATTTATTTTGTTAGCTTTATTTTTGCAAAACTTAATTGTGTACGGAATAATAGGTATATTAAAAATATCACTAAAATGGCCGCCGGCGCCAAAGGGTTAAAGATTTTTAACTTTTTGTGAGACTTGGCACTATTCTGCATATGCACCAAAGCGTCCTAAAAATTTCAGTTCAATCGGATGGCGCGTTCCTGAGATTTTTTCACTGAAATTTTTTGATGGTATATATATATATATATATATATATATATATATATATATATATATATATGTATATATATATATATATATATATATATATATATATATATATATATATATATATATATATATATATATATATATATATATAGAAATATGAATTTTTGGCCAAAGTGATTTTAATACTAATGTTCTTCTTCGAACATTAGTAAAAATCCACAGGTTTTCGTTTGGTAAGTTACTTTAAAAAACAAAAATAATTATTTCTTTCCATACAAATTACATGAGAAAAATATTGTTTTTTTTTTCAGATTGATATGGACTTCAATGGACTTCATCCAGACAGTTCCTCCGTCCTAGATAAATGGGCGGAGGAGAACAAAAAAATTAAAGAATTTTTGATCGAAAAGGTTTAAGACAAAAATATAGCTCACACTTTATCCGCATTAAATGACGCCGATTCTAACAACGGTATTGATGAGAATCAACATTTATTTCAATTGAGTATAATCTTCACTCTTTTCGTAGTAGATTATGCTGCGCTTTAGCTCCTCCGAAGTATTCATGGCTTTTTGGTTCCAACGCAAAGGAGAACAGCGTGGAGAAAAAATCTTTTTATAAGCCTACAAAAAGAGATTCAAAGGCTGCATTCGTTAACGTAGGACAAAGTGTGCAGCAAATGGAGGATCACATAGAATTCTCCACAAAGCAGTCAGAACCAATCCAGCCTCTTCTGCTTGTTGTAGCTGATAATTCAGAAACGAGAATTGTTCAAATTATTCTTTTGATTGACGGAGTAAAATTTCTATTTTCCTCAGTTTTGAGAGCAACAGATATTTGCCTTAAGGCATTTTACCTATTTAATTTGAGCTATCCAGTCGAATGTGATCAGTTTTGGACATTTATTCAGCAATATTTTTATAGCACTGATACAAGTTTGAAATCAGCGAAATCAGCAAAATCATTCGAAGTTGTTCACATGATTGAGGCTTTACAAGGCAATATTTAATTCTTCCCTTTTTTTATTCTTTGTACGAATTATAAACTATGTTGAACAATGTTAATTAGTTTTTATTAAATATTTTGACTTAAGTTTTACCAAAAAAGTGTTTTGAGTTCCTTGCAAATAAATTTATATACCCAGATGTGCAAACAATTTTGTAAGAGATAAGAATTTCTGTAATATAATTATAGTTTATTAATAATAATATTAAAGATATGTACCTAGTCCCAAATCGACTGTGTTTTATTAATTTTGTGAATTCTTTCATTATTGTGCCACTTATGGAAAATTTTCAATATTACGAACTTATTCATCAAAATAATAAACCTCTTTATAATATTAAGAACTCGTTCATATAAATTCTAAATTAATTCAGGAGCAATATAAATAAAAATTAATTAAATTAAATTAATTCAGGAGCAAATAGACTCGAATGAAACTAGTATGAGATTCATAGCAACAATGAAAATGAAAATGTATACAATGCACGTATTCTTCATAACAATGATTTTCTTTCTTCAATTGATTCAGTGTGTGAGTGCTAGGTTTGCATCATAAAATTGATGAACAGCTTTTCTTTATGCCAATGAACATCCCCATCGGTTGGAATATACATTTTTCGTTCAGTGTACGCGCTTATATGCTTATCTATATTATATGCCTGTATATTTTATTTGCGCTTCCCTGAGACTCAAAACCACGAGCCGCCAATGATGATGATGGTTCCTATTGCTGACGTGCAAGAATTTCGGTTTACTTTTACCAACGCCAGGTTGAAGTAGAGCCTGGACAGACCATCCCTTTGTCGCAGCTCAATGAAGCTATTGCTATGACAGCTTCATTGAGCTGCGACAGCTTCATTGAGCTGGCTTTATTTTGGCTTTATACATATGATGCCTAGTATTGATGTTATATCAGCATTTATTAGCTACTGAGCAGCTCGAGCTCTGTAGAACAATCTAATGCTCCCTGCGAAAGTTAGCAAATGATTTAGTTATTTTCGTCTGCGTGGTCATCTTTGCATAATTTCGGTTCCTTCCGAGGCTTGTTGTTTAGTTCGTGATAAGCGCTTCGGAAAGTTTTTAAGAGAGAGGTTATCGGTTTCTCTCCAAACTCACTTGATGAGAAGGTCTACTTTGTGCATAGTTTATTCATACATGAAGCTAAAAAAAAAATCACTGTAATTTTTAGAAATAAACATAATAGTATGTATTTATTTTTTATGGTGACATGTAACAGCCAAGAAAAATATCCTACGACAAATCTTATGAAAAAATACTGCAAAATAAAAATATCAATGTTTAAAGAAGAGCCACTTTTCAAAATCACTTTTATCAGACCTGAACTTATTTAAGACAAATCCAAATTTAAAAAAAAACATATTCTAGGCATTTAGCGCCCATATAGGGTTCAAAATTTCTAATTATGTATCATAAACAAGTATAAAAAACAATCAGTTTTCATATCCAATGTTTGTTTAAAAAGCAAAAATCTTTGTATAAAAATATAAGGGTGCGTTAAAATTCGCTAAAATAGCTGACACCACCAAAGAGTTAAAGGTATCTTAATTGTAACTAAGAATGGACACTTCTTAAACACATCTTGCTCTTCGAAGATTTCATCTCTATCCGACCAAATATTATCTCCCCGAATCTTGTTGCTGCGAAATGATTTTGGCTCTAATGTTCTTCGAACACCGGTTATAAGAACATCAGATACGATAAGGAACGATAAGTTTAACAACGATCGGATAATGCATTTTTAAGGTATGTATCCATATGTATCATTTTCGCGTATCGTATCACCGTTGCGTATCAATGGATACGACAAACGTATCTTCGTTGCGTATCGAAATTTGATACAAAGAAACGCAACGAACTCGATCGGTCATTTGGCGCTTTCTTGCCGTCGCATCAAAGGAATGAAACGATACGCTCTCGAATCATATTTGGACAACTTGCGTTGCACAAGTCGCGTTGCATGATTTTACATTTGAGTCGTTAACTTGTCAATATTGTAGTGCAGTGCATAGATAATGGAGTGGAATAAAGAAAACAGTGTTCAATTTATTGAAGTATATCGACGATATCACATTTTGTGCAAGGAATGATACGATACTAAGTGGAGTCATGTGTGGACACGTTGCGTTGTACACTATAGATTCGTGAATAAAAGTGTTGAAGCTGCGTATAGAGCTTTTTGCAACGGATCGAATTGATGATACATGGAATATTGAGTAGTGTGGACACCGTATCCGTTTAGTGAATGATACGCAACAGGGATACGATACGGAAGAAATGCAACATATGGATACCTACCTTTAGAAGCAATTGTTAGAATTGGTCTTTGAAGCGTATGTATATACTTCTGCAAGCATTTTGTAAATAAGTTTACTTATTTAATGTATTTGCCTATTATATGCTTTTTAATGGACACTGTATTGGAGTAAATATACCTTGAAACGATTTTCTTTGTCAACAAGTCTAATTGAAAAAAAACTCTAGCGCACCTGAACCGCTAGAAACACTAATGTTCGAAGAACAGTAGAAGAATCGTGCAGGTTTTGAGTGCATATTCCACCACATGTGCTGCTTATTACGACCAAACTGTTTCAAATGCCACGTTTTACTTTGGTCTCAAGAATGCATTATAACTCATATGGTGGAAGGTTTCAGATATTACCACTGGCATGAATTTCAACGTTTATGAGAGCAAAACACGGGTTAATTATATTCGTTATCAGTTGCTTATTTCACATAATTTTGAAAGCAGCATCTCATATAACATCAATGAAGAAAATGCTCACTGCCTGCAGCACTGTAACTGAAGTTGGTGTTTGGGGCTGCGATCCGAAAAATTTGCAGAACTTTGCGAATCGCAACATTGATTATTTATTTTAATTGTAAATGTTTCCGGTATGAATACTAACTGTAAGCGTTTATTGATACAAAAGTAGCACAACCGACTCGTGCTGGCAACCTTCTGCCAGTATCAAAGCGAAGAATATATCACTTCTGCTTCACGTTGTTGTATAACATTCGAAGTTAAAGGAGTATAAAGAAATTTAGAGTTACCTGCAGCGAGTTTTTTCAAATAATCGAAAGCTTAATATTTGCTGTTTATTGTCACTACAATATCATTACCATTTGAAAATTCTACGATAAAACCGCTTAATAAAGATATTGCAATTTAACACAAAACCAACAATAGCCGGCAACCCTATCGTAGCTTTTCAACCAAATTTAGCCTGAATAATGTTTATGACAGGTTTCATTAATTGTATGAAATTCGTATTGATTTCATGACTGCACTGGAAGTTATAGTGCAAAAAGTTTTATTTTCCTGAGCGTATTTTCAAAACCAAAGACACAAAATTACCATAGCTGGTAGCACCAATCAAATTTTTCAACCAAATTTCCACCAAACAGAGATTAGGGTTAGGTTTAGCTACTGTGTCAATTTCATGAAAATCTGGTAGTTTATTCACATTTCATAGGGCAAAAAGCAGTTTTTTTTCTTTGTAATTTTTCAAGATGGCACCACTGGCACAGACTTGCCCACAATTCAAAATCGCTTCTATCAAATCTGGTCTTACTTAAGTCCAATGCATTCTGTAAATTTTAGCTGTATCTGATTATTGGTTCGTGAGTTTCCGTGAACAGAAGTTTTTGATGCTAAAAATATAGGTTAACTGGGAGAGGGTTACCGTTCTTGTCCGACATGAAATTTCCAAAGTTTTATTTTGAACGTGTAGATAAAACATAAGATTTATATACAGATTGGTTTTATTGTAAGAAACGGACATTTTTTTGAATATTCGATGGTTTGAATGTTTTCACTTCAAAAATTTTTTTTTCAAAATGAAGACACCAAAATTATCATAGCTGGCAACTCCAACCGAATTTTTCGACCAAATTTCTACCAAACGTGGCTTCAGGTAAGGTCCAGCAGTTGTGTGAGTTTCGTCAAAATCGAACGATTCAATCAGAATTTATAGGGCTAAAAACAGTTATCTTTTTTAGTGGTTTGTCAAGATGGCACCACTGGCACAGAATCGCTCGCATTTCAAAATCACTTCTATCAGACCTGGTCCTATTTAAGACCAATACATTTTGCAAATTTCAATCAATTCTGCTCATCGGATCGTGAGTTTCCGTGAACAGAAGTTTTTGATGCTTAAAATATAGGTAAATTGGGCAAGGGTTACCAGGCGTGCCCGTTATACCATATCTTTTTTTTTTTTTTGAATAGGTAAACAAAGCACAAGATTTACATATGAGTAGCTTTTTTTTGAAGAAACGGCATTTTTTCAAGAGAGACGATGATTTGGAGGTTTTCACTTTCAGTGCCTGCCCTAACTACAGGGTTCCTAGCTCGCTCATTAAAAGCTACACAAATCTACGACTAAATGATATCAATATGCTCTGAAAATTTCGTAATGATTGAATAGCCCTGTCAAAAGTTATCGCAATTTAAAAATTTCCAAATTTTCCCGTCCTCTTTTTAGGCACCCAGCGCACACATTGGGTTAAAAAATTCCAAAACATTATTCGATTCAACTTTATTTTTGCGAAAATTATTTGTGTACGAAATAATAGGTATATTAAAAATATCACTTAAATGGCCGCCGGCGCTAAAAAGTTAACAATAACTGACATTTAAAGAGACCTGGACCTATTCTGCATATACACCAATGTACTCTAAAGTTTCAGCTCAATCGGATGGCGCGTTCCCGAGATTATCTCACTGAAATTTTTTGATGATATATATATATATATATATATATATATATATATATATATATATATAAATATATATATATATATATATATATATATATATATATATATATATATATGGAAATATATATGGAAATATGAATTTTTGGCCGAATCGATTTTAATACTAATGTTCTTCGAACATTAGTAAAAAAATGCGCTAAGCCGACTTTTGACTACTCTGCGTAAAATTTTCAAGTAATTGTTTCACTTTAAAGATACAATCAGCATTGTTATTATTATCTACTAATCGACATTGCGAGAAAAGTAGCATGTGTTCTTAAACATTGTACTTGGCGAGCTACTGATGTACACTGGTAACGAAACATGTATGTACAAAATTTATTGAAAAGTGGGACACACGCAGTACGCGATTTGGTTGGAAAATACAATTTGCTTTGAGCTTTTGAAGAGGAAATTAAAATGCTCAGTAATATAATCATAGATGATATTTCAGACGTTATGTGTGTTGTTTAGATAAAACGTATCATCTTACTGCTAATTTATCTGGAATATCTTTTCTTTCTTCATCGATTAATGCTGTTGAAAACCAACTTTGAAATTCAAATGAGGAAAAGCTTAGCAGGCGCCTAATTATATGCAAACATTTTATTTAAGTTTTTGATTTTCATAGTTTCGGAGTTTTTCAAGCTAATATTTTATTAACATTTATATCCAAAACTGACTATAATAAAAGAAGAAAATTATGAACTTAATTATGTTTACATCAAAACCATAAAAATATATACTCGTACTGTATGTTTATTGTAATTGATAAATATTACCAAAACCAGTTTGATGAAAATAACCAAAATCAGCCGGTTTGATGAATATATAATATAACCCAGACTTTTTCATTTACATTTAAAATATTAGTCAGGAGTTTTGTCAAGATTTTTTTCTGGGGGTGTGTGTGCAAAATTTTAGGAGTGGTTTTATTTTTATTCAGTAAATTTATCTAGTACTTATCTTAGCAGTAAAGGTTTCAATTACTACAATTTTAATATTATTTCTTTTGCCTAGCAACATCTACAAATTGCTATTTCATAGTTTTTCCTACATGTTAATTAATGTGCTTATCAAATATTTAGTTGTAGTTATTGCTAGGAAGGGAAAACTTTTGCGTATAAGAACCGCTAGAAAAATTTATTTTCGCAGAAAAAGTGTGAATATTGCGTTTGAGATTTCATATGCTTCAAACGCTTACGAAAGTACTTTTTCGCACTCACGAGCGAATCATCATGTCGGATATTTAGCATATGAAAATTTAATTCTAGCAAATTTCAGAACAAATGTGGCCAAATCGGGCGATCATTGCCACCAAAAGACTCATGTCCAGTGGATTTTATTTTGATCCGATGACTGCTTTGGAATTTATTGGTGCAGAATGATTTTAATGGCTACCACATGTAAAGGTTAGAAAATTGATGTTGTTTATTTTCAGTACAAGGTGTTTATCATACGGTGTTTATCATAAATATCAAAGCCACAAGATTGTAAGTACCCAGCAAGCCAAATGTATCGTAATTAATTCATAAAAGAGTCATATTTTACGAATGTTTTTGTCGTTAACGAGCTCGCAAATGAATCGAAAACGATTCATTGGTCCTACTAAAATGGCCATCAGAAAAGAATCATTTTTAACAATTCGTAAATGAGTTAGAAAAAATGTGGTTTTAGCGAGTACATATCACCAATATACTCGTTAAAGGTGATACTTTTAGGAATTATTAGCGATAGTTTCAATGAATTCAAATATATTAGCTTTCATGAATTGAAAATGAGTTAAAATTATTTACTCATAGTAGAGTAAATTTGAAAGACTGGAAGAATGAAGCAATATAGGCTACTTAAGACGAGCATAAAACATCGTTATATAAGAACACTGACGAATTCACAGCACAGTCGAATTGAAACTGAAATTTTCTTTGGGATACCGCGATCAGCAAACTAGGGGAAAAATCTATGTAAAATCTGCTACTGAGCCACGTAGGCCATAGGGCACATACACATGGCTTGCATTATTTATTGCGTTGGTCATCCCAAGCAAAATTATTGTTGCGTATCGTTTTACGAACAGGCTCGGTTTCGTATGAGGGATATGTCTGTTGATTGTCGAGAAACTATCGTTTTTAGTGTAGTGTAACTTCAAAACAAAACTGACGTTTCGACACTTGCCGAAATGTCATCTACATTGATGGCGACTAGAGCGCCCTAATTGCACGCGGTGGTAAATTCTCGGAACTAGATAATTATTTTTGATTCGCGCAGATTTTGAATTTGTTATAACTGTATTACTATTGATATAAAAGATGGAATGATTAACAATAAAGATCAGTCTGTTGCGGTATGCCAAAATCGGTCGGCGACCAAATAGACTTGTGAAGAAAACTTTGTAATTGTTTTTTTTCCATTAACTTAAGCAAATCTCAGCCGACACTAGTAGGGGCGACAAGGAATTTCGTACGAGGAGATTGTTCCAAGACGAGAATTTTACATAAAATTTCGTACAAGGAAATCTCACTTCGCTTCCACGATATTACTTTGAATATTGTCAGGCGTAGTAGTAGCCACTATTAGCAGTTATTGTGCGATCGAGTTTATACATTCAAACTGCACTTCAGCGAACCATTTCATAGCGATCCTGCCAGCCTCGAATTCATCAAAGTTACCAAAGGAAGGTGGACCGCAGCCTCGAATTCATCCGGCGATCCTAGCAGCACAAAAACTAGAAGCAGAGAAAACTACGATTCCAAAAGTAGACACAAAGAGAAAAAAACGCGGCGGACGACAGGTTTTCATCAGAAAACGCATAGCTGCATTATTACGAATAGCAAAAGATGACGAACATCCTCCACCATGGGAGCAGCAGCAACGGCTCTATGAAGAAATCGAAGAATTACGAGCACAAATGAAGCAAAAATAAGATCAAACGTACACTAAAATTAAAACAAGAATGAATTTCAATAAATAAATGTATTAAAATGAAATTATAAAATACAAATGAAAAACGAAGCTAACCAAAACAACGTTTCTTTTCTCGACAACTAGTGACATAAAGGTAAAAGGCCTAAATTCACTCTATTTATGACATTTTC
This sequence comes from Nemotelus pantherinus, assembly GCA_963978885.1. Taxonomy (NCBI): domain Eukaryota; kingdom Metazoa; phylum Arthropoda; class Insecta; order Diptera; family Stratiomyidae; genus Nemotelus; species Nemotelus pantherinus. The sequence goes on along the minus strand of OZ022263.1, from coordinate 96,452,065 downwards.
ACTTTGCTGCATTTGGCATCACAAGCGCCACCTATGATTCAGTAGTAGAATTTAATTGCAAAATTGAAAATAAAATTCAAATGTGTACAATTATTATAATTATCACAAATTGCAATTTTAATATGTACAATTTCTAGATTGAAGATAAGAAACAATAAGATTTCATATGGTCCAGGATAAATTCTCTATAAATGGAAGAAAATATTTGTCTAATAACAAAAATAATAACAAATCTAAAAAAACCCCAAACAGAATATATAAAAGAGAATACATTATTGAAAAATTAAATACTGTAGAGGAAATACAAAAAGAAGCAATTAGCATAGATAGTAGTCAAGAGTTACTAGAAACATTGATAGGAAAATATAAAGAGGCAAAAGAACTACTATTAGAAAAATTAGAAAGTTCAGTAGATAGCAAGATGAGTAATTTCAATATTGAATTAGCGTTGAAATCCATTCCAATTTTTACGGGAAACCCCAAAGAATTAGAAGCATTTCTAACAATAGTTAGTCTAATCAACGACAGTCTTAATGAAGAAGGCAAAAACAATTTGCTGAATTTTACAAGAAATGTGAAGTTAGGAACAGCAGTTAAAACTCAGATCTTAACATTAGATATAAAAACATATGAAGAATTAGAAAAAATTCTCAGAAATAGATTTAAAAACAAAAAAAGTCCACAGCAACTTCATACTCAGTTAGCGCAATTAAGTCAACGCGGAACGGTTGAAAAGTTCGGCGAAAAACTATCTGAGCTCATTAATGAACTAAGCGAAATTCAGATTAGTAGTTTGGGTCAGAACCCATCTCCCGCAGAAAAAAGCGCAATACAGAAGTCAAATGACTCCTACGCACTAACTATTTTCAAAAATGGGTTAAGTGAACCCCTTAAGCCGACTATTTTTGCGGCTCAACCCAAAACATTTATCGAAGCAATTCAGATAGCAACCGAGTTTGAATCAAGTAACAATATAACAGAAAACGTTATGTACGTGAATAGACGAAATAATACAAACCAGCAATTGAATAATAATAGAAATAAATCAAATAATTATAATAACACTTATAGGAATAATAACACTTATAGGAATAATAACTATAGCCAGAACTATGTTAATAATAACAGAAGTAATAACAGGACCAATAGAAGCAATTATAATACCAGAAATAATACAACAAATCAAAACAACAATCACAGAAATAATTATAGAAATAATTACAACCCCAGATATGAGGAAGTAACCAATCAAAGGCACAGAAACACATATCACTCCTCTAACATAAATAATAGGAACAACAGGGGAAATTATGAAAATAACAGGCAACACAGAGTAAACGTAATACAGGGAAATGCCATCGGCCCGGAGGCCAGCAACAACGAGGAATAAAAGTTGACCCCGTGATCCAGATAGAAAAGATATACTTATTAAATACACAATTGAAGAATTACATTACTCTATATTGTAGAAAATCCAGAAAATATTTGAAACTATTAATAGATACAGGAGCAGATATATCAATCTGCAAGATAAATGCAATTTCAGAAGATGAAAACATAGACAAAGACAAACGATGCAAATTCTCTGGCATAACAGACCAGGAAATATACTCAATAGGTATTGCCAATCTAGACTTAAACATTGGTGAAAACCCATAGCCTACCCTTTCCAAATAGTGGAACCTGATTTCCCTATCCATACGGATGGAATACTAGGAAGAGATTTTTTGGTACAGAAACTGGCAAAAATTGATTACGAAACATATACGTTAACAATTAATATCGACGGTGAAGATTATACAATACCAATCAGTACAGATTCCAAAATATACAAATTAACGATACCCGCACGATGTGAATTTATCTGTCCAGTTGACTTTAGCATTGAAGAAGACAGTGTGATAGTTAATAAAGAAATCACACCGGGAGTCTACATAGGTAGTACAATAATACCAGCAGAAGGCATTAAACATATAAAACTACTTAACACTAACGAAAAGGACCTTGTAATTAAAAACTTTAAAATAGAAACAGAACCATTAGCTAGATACAAATCAATAAAAACACTTCTTCAGTGAATAAAGACATCAGAGATAAGCAGAGATTTAAAGATTTACTAAAACATATCAACATATACCACTTGAACTCAGAAGACAAAAAATCGATACTAGAAATAATTCAACATTATCAGCATATCTTTCAACTAGAACACGACCCTCTTACAGCAAATAATTTTTATAAACCAGAAATACACGTCACAGATAACACTCCAACGTATATCAAAAACTATAGATTGCCCCATACACACATTGATGAAATAAATAAACAAGTAAATCAATTACTAAATGATAACATTATCGAAAACTCCACGAGCCCATACAACTCACCATTACTTTTGACACCAAAGAAAAGTGAGTCAAGCCTAACAAAATTGAGACTTGTAGTGGATTTCAGAGCACTCAACAAAAAAATTGTTAATGATAAGTTTCCATTAACAAGATTGGAAGATGTCTTAGACAGGCTAGGGAGAGCGAAATACTTCTCCACTCTTGACATGACAAGTTCCTTTCACCAAATCGAACTGACAAAAGAATCAAGACCATTAACAGCCTTTTCGACAAACAAAGGACATTATCAATTCAGACGATTACCTTTCGGTCTAACTATTTCATCCAATAGCTTCCAACGCATGCTAACAATAGCTCTGAGTGGTCTAGACTCAGCAGCCTTTTTATATGTTGATGACATAATTGTCTTTGGTTGCAGCATCGCACACCATAATAGCAATCTAATAAAAATATTTGATAGGCTAGAAAAATACAACCTCAAACTCAACCCTGAAAAATGCAATTTTCTAAGAAGTAAAGTAGTGTATTTGGGACACTTAATCACAAAGGACGGAGTCCGTACAGATCCTGCAAAATTTAATACAATTAAGAACTATCCAGTACCTTTAAACGCAGACGAAGTCCGAAGATTCGTTGCATTCACGAATTACTACCGCCGATTTATCCCAGACTTCGCCAAAACCACCAAATGCCTGAACGATTTATTAAAAAAGAATACGAAATTCTTATGGACAGAAAAATGTCAATCAACATTTGAAAAACTGAAGAATAAACTAATGAATGCACCGATATTACAGTACCCAGATTTCAATAAACCATTTATTGTCACAACCGATGCATCAGACTATGCATTAGGTGCGGTACTCTCACAAGGCGAAATAGGACATGACTTACCCATTTCCTACGCAAGTAGAACCCTAGTAAAACATGAAATAAACAAACCGATCATCGAAAAAGAATTATTAGCAATCCATTGGGCGATAAATTTTTTTAGACCTTATCTATTTGGAAACAAATTTACGGTCATTACAGACCACAGACCACTTATATCATTGTTTACACATAAAAACACAGCATCAAAGATGACACGCATAAGACTAGATCTATGCGATTACGACTTCGATATAATATATCGAAAGGGCAAAATGAATGTTAATGCCGATGCATTATCACGCATCAAATTAAATTCAGATACGTTAAAAGACATGATACCAAAGCAGAGAAATATTACCGAAGAAATGAAAGTATTACCCCTTACGAGAAATATGGTAAAAAACTTAGAAAACACTAAAAAAGTGCAAACAAGAAAAGTAAGCAAACTAAAAATGGCTAACGAAATCCACATATGGGACAGCGATTCCCCAGCTGATGTAAAAAATCTAGCAAAATTAAAATTCGAAATAGGGAGCATTCCAAAAATTACGTTTGAAGACAATCAGATCTTAGTTCGATGCAGCGAAAATCCATCGGAATTAGTTCCAACATCGGAGAAACTGACATCACAAGCAACTAGAAGAAATATTACGAAAATATACATAGAAGAAGGAGATGAGATATATAACATGGTAAATAAAGAAGAATTTAAAAATAAATTCAATCGGCTACAGAATAGTATCCTACCAAATAATAAAGAGCCCCTAAAAAATAATATAATACAAACCACCAAAACGAATAACTGATAAAATAATACAATTCAAACTAATAAATAATTACCACACAACACCGATAGGAGGTCACTTGGGTGTAAGAAAGACATTACTTAAACTAAAACAAAAATTTATATGGAAAGATATGAACAAAATGATAAAAACATTTATTAAAAACTGTGAAATTTGTACGAAAAATAAACAAACAAAACATATAAAAGAAAAGCAAACAATAACTGACACACCGAAAAATACATTTGAAACAATTGCTATAGATACAGTAGAACCACTAAGAATATCCAACGGTTATAGATATATCCTTACAATGCAATGCGAATTATCTAAATACGTTATTGCCTACCCAATAGAAACGAAAGACGCTAAGACCATTGCCAAAACATTAGTAGAACAATTAATATTAAAACACGGTATTTTCAAAATATTGAAATCAGACAATGGAACTGAATTCGTCAATGAGCTTATGGAGAACATTTGTAATTTATTAAAAATTCAACAAATTTTCTCAGCACCATATCATCACGAAACACTCGGCACTGTGGAGCGTAACCACAGAGTACTAAACGAATATTTGCTTAATTTTACTAATGATTATGAATGGGACAAATGGATATCGTATTACACTTTTGCGTATAATACTAGTCCACATATTAATACAATACTACAATACTACTAATACGTACTATACTTTCGCGTATAATACTACCCCACATATAGATAATCAATCTTCTCCATATGAACTTATCTATGGAAGATTACCCCAATTGCCCGACGATATTGTAGAAGAAAACGAACCGATAAACAATTTAGACAATTTTGGTAATGAACTGAAAATTAGACTCAAAAATAGCATTAGTTTGGCTCGAAAATTGGTCGAGAAAGTAAAAATGAAAAGAAAAAATAGATTAGATACTCACAGTATTATAAATCCAGCAACTTTCAAAGTAGGAGATCTAGTTTTAGTCAGAAATATTAACAGAAAAAAATTACAGAGTACATATCACGGACCATATGAAATATTAAAAACTCTAGCGCACCTGAACCGCTAGAAACACTAATGTTCGAAGAACAGTAGAAGAATCGTGCAGGTTTTGAGTGCATATTCCACCACATGCGCTGCTTATTACGGCCAAATTGTTTCAAATGCCACGTTTTACAGGTACTTTTGTCTCAAGAATGCATTATAACTCATATGGTAGAAGGTTTCAGATATTACCACTGGCATGAATTTCAACGTTTATGAGAGCAAAACACGGGTTAATTATATTCGTTATCAGTTGCTTATATCGCAAAATTTTGAAAGCAGCATCTCATATAATATCAATTAAGAAAATGCTCAGTGCCTGCAGCACTGTAACTGAAGTTGGAGTTTGGGGCTGCGATCCGAAAGATTTGCAGAACTTTGGGAATTGAAACATCGGTTATTTATTTTCATTGTAAATGTTTCCGGTATGAATACTAACTGTAAGCATTTATTGATACAAAAGTAGCACAACCGACTCGTGCTGGCAACCTTTCGCCAGTATCAAAGCCAAGAATATATAACATCTGCTTCACGTTGTTATATAACATTTGAAGTTATAGGAGTATAAAGAAATTTAGGGTTACCTGCAGCGAGTTTTTTCAAATAATTGAAAGCTTAATATTTGCTGTTTATTGTCACTACAATATCATAACCAATTGAAAATTCTACGATAAAACCGCTTAATAAAGATATTGCAATCAAACACAAAACCAACAATAGCTGGCAGCCCTATCATGGCTTTTCAACCAGATTTGGCTTGAATAATGTTTATAATAGGTTCCAGTAATTGTATGAAATTCGTATTGATTTCATGACTGCACTGGAAGTTATAGTGCAAAAAGTTTTATTTTCCTGAGCGAATTTTCAAAACCAAAGACACAAAAATTACCATAGCTGGCAGCACCAATCGAATTTTTCAACCAAATTTCTACCAAACAGAGTTTAGAGCAGAGTGCAGCTACTGTGTCAATTTCATGAAAATCTGGTAACTTATTCACATTTCATAGGGCAAAAAGCATTTTTTTTTTCTTTGTAATTTTTCAAGATGGCACCACTGGAACAGAGTTGCCTACAATTCAAAATCGCTTCTATCAGACCTGGCCCTACTTAAGTCCAATGCATTCTGTAAATTTCAATGGTATCTGATTATTGATTCGATAGTTCCCGTGAACAGAAGTTTTTGAAGCTAAAAATATAGGTTAACTGAGAAAGGGTTACCGTTCTTGTCCGACATGAAATTTCCAAAGTTTTACTTTGACTGTGCAGATTGAGCATAAGATTTGTATACAGATTGGTTTTATTGTAGAAACGGACATTTTTTAGGATATTCGATGGTTTGAATGTTTTCACTTCCAAATTTTTATTTTTTCAAATTTAAGACACCAAAATTATCATAGCTGGCAGCTTCAACCGAATTTTTCAACCAAATTTCTATCAAACGTGGCTTGAAGTAAGGTGCAGCTACGGTGCGAATTTCGTCAAAATCAAACGATTCAATCAGAACTTATAGGGCTAAACGCAGTTATCTTTTTTAGTGATTTTTCAAGATGGCACCACTGGCACAGAATCACCCACATTTCAAAATCACTTCTATCAGACCTGGTCCTATTTAAGACCAATACATTCTGCAAATTTCAATTAATTCTGTTCATCGGATCGTGAGTTTCCGTGAACAGAAGTTTTTGATGGTAAAAATATAGGTAACTTGGGCAAGGGTTACCAGGCGTGCCCGTTATACCATATCAAATATTTTTGTTTTTTTATGTAAACAAAGCACAAAATTTACATGTGAGTGGCTTTTTTTTGAAGAAACGGCATTTTTTCAAGAGAAACGATGATTTGGAGGTTTTCACTTTCAGTGCCTGCCCTAGCTACAGGGTTGCTAGCTTGCTCACTCAAACGTACATTTATCTACAACTAAATAAAACAAACATGTCATGAAAATTTCGTAATGATTAAATAGCCCTGTCAAAAGTTATCGCAATTTAAAAATTTTCAAATTTTCCCGTTCTATTTTTAGGCACCCAGCGCACACATGGGGTTAAAAAATTCCAAAACGTTATCCAAATCACATGTAAAACTTGTTCGAAATTTATGTCGTCAACTTTATTTTTGCAAAACTTATTTGTGTACGGAATAATAGGTATATTAAAAAAATCACTAAAATGGCCGCCGGCGCCAAAGGGTTAAAGATTATTAACTTTTTGTGAGACTTGGCACTATTCTGCATATACACCAATGTGTCCTGAAAATTTCAGCTCAATCGGATGGCGCGTTCCTGAGATTTTTTCACTGAAATTTTTTGATGATATATATTTATATATATATATATATATATATATATATATATATATATATATATATATATATATATATATATATATATATATATATATACATATATATATATATATATATATATATATATATATATATATATATATATATATATATATATATATATATATATATATATATATATATATATATATAGAAATATGATTTTTTGGCCAAAGTGATTTTAATACTAATGTTCTTCTTCGAACATTAGTACAAAGAAATGGTGTTAATACCAATATATTAATACATGGAAAAAGTAAGAAATACCACAACAATCTGCTAAAATTATATACACCATTAATTTAAAATCACTAGATAAACGTATTTGAATATGTACAACAAGATTAATGTAAAAAACTCTAGCGCACCTGAACCGCTAGAAACACTAATGTTCGAAGAACAGTAGAAGAATCGTGCAGGTTTTGAGTGCATATTCCACCACATGTGCTGCTTATTACGACCAAACTGTTTCAAATGCCACGTTTTACTTTGGTCTCAAGAATGCATTATAACTCATATGGCGGAAGGTTTCAGATATTGCCACTGGCATGATTTTCAATGTTTATGAGAGCAAAACACGGGTTAATTATATTCGTTATCAGTTGCTTATTTCACATAATTTTGAAAGCAGCATCTCATATAACATCAATGAAGAAAATGCTCAGTGCCTGCAGCACTGTAACTGAAGTTGGTGTTTGGGGCTGCGATCCGAAAAATTTGCAGAACTTTGCGAATCGCAACATTGATTATTTATTTTAATTGTAAATGTTTCCGGTATGAATACTAACTGTAAGCGTTTATTGATACAAAAGTAGCACAACCGACTCGTGCTGGCAACCTTCTGCCAGTATCAAAGCGAAGAATATATCACATCTGCTTCACGTTGTTATATAACATTCGAAGTTAAAGGAGTATAAAGAAATTTAGAGTTACTTGCAGCGAGTTTTTTCAAATAATCGAAAGCTTAATATTTGCTGTTTATTGTCACTACAATATCATTACCATTTGAAAATTCTACGATAAAACCGCTTAATAAAGATATTGCAATTAAACACAAAACCAACAATAGCCGGCAACCCTATCGTAGCTTTTCAACCAAATTTAGCCTGAATAATGTTTATGACAGGTTTCATTAGTTGTATGAAATTCGTATTGATTTCATAACTGCACTGGAAGTTATAGTGCAAAAAGTTTTATTTTCCTGAGCGTATTTTCAAAACCAAAGACACAAAATTACCATAGCTGGTAGCACCAATCAAATTTTTCAACCAAATTTCCACCAAACAGAGATTAGAGTTAGGTTTAGCTACTGTGCCAATTTCATGAAAATCTGGTAATTTATTCACATTTCATAGGGCAAAAAGCAGTTTTTTTTCTTTGTAATTTTTCAAGATGGCACCACTGGCACAGACTTGCCCACAATTCAAAATCGCTTCTATCAAATCTGGTCTTACTTAAGTCCAATGCATTCTGTAAATTTTAGCTGTATCTGATTATTGGTTCGTGAGTTTCCGTGAACAGAAGTTTTTGATGCTAAAAATATAGGTTAACTGGGAGAGGGTTACCGTTCTTGTCCGACATGAAATTTCGAAAGTTTTATTTTGAACGTGTAGATAAAACATAAGATTTATATACAGATTGGTTTTATTGTAAGAAACGGACATTTTTTGAATATTCGATGGTTTGAATGTTTTCACTTCAAAATTTTTTTTTTTCAAAATGAAGACACCAAAATTATCATAGCTGGCAACTCCAACCGAATTTTTCGACCAAATTTCTACCAATCGTGGCTTAAGGTAAGGTTCAGCTATTGTGAAAATTTCGTCAAAATCGAACGATTCAATCAGAATTTATAGGGCTAAAAACAGTTATCTTCTTTAGGGGTTTTTCAAGATGGCACCACTGGCACAGAATCGCCCGCATTTCAAAATCACTTCTATCAGACCTGGTCCTATTTAAGACCAATACATTCTGCGAATTTCAATCAATTCTGCTCATCGGATCGTGAGTTTCCGTGAACAGAAGTTTTCGATGCTAAAAATATAGGTAAATTGGGCAAGGGTTACCAGGCGTGCCCGTTATACCATATCTTTTTTTTTTTTTGGTTATGTAAACAAAGCACAAGATTTACATATGAGTGGCTTTTTTTTGAAGAAACGGCATTTTTTCAAGAGAGACGATGATTTGGAGGTTTTCACTTTCAGTGCCTGCCCTAGCTACAGAGTTGCCAGCACGCTCATTGAAATCTACAACTACACAAATCTACAACGAAATAATATCAATATGTCCTGAAAATTTCGTAATGATTGAGTAGCTCTGTCAAAAGTTATCGCAATTTAAAAATTTTCAAATTTTCCCGTCCTCCTTTTAGGCACCCAGCGCACACATAGGGTTAAAATATTCCAAAACATTATCCGATTCATATGTAAAACACGTTCGAAATTTATTTCGTTAACTTTATTTTTGCGAAAATTATTTGTGCACGAAATAATAGGTATATTAAAAATAGCACTTAAATGGCCGCCGGCGCCAAAAGGCTAACAATAACTGACATTTAAAGAAACCTGGACCTATTCTGCATATACACCAATGTATCCTGAAAGTTTCAGCTCAATCGGATGGCGCGTTCCCGAGATTATCTCACTGAAATTTTTTGATGATATATATATATATATATATATATATATATATATATATATATATATATATATATATATATATATATATATGGAAATATGAATTTTTGGCCGAATCGATTTTAATACTAATGTTCTTCGAACATTAGTAAAAAAAAAATATATGCGAGAAATAATACATATAGTTATATTAACAAATGAAATGTGTGTACTCAAAATTATATTTAAGTAACAATTATGATGAACTAAATAACAAAAAAAAAAAAAAAAAACATAAAACAAAAAAAAATATATATATATATATCTATTGTAAACTATCCTAATTGAGTCATAGAATCAAACAATATGTACACTACAAGATAAAATTAAGTCAAAATAAAAAAAAAAAAATCAGGAAAAGAAATATAGAATAACAGCATCAAATTATATGAAATTGTAATGCGCGAACCTAAAAATTAAAATTAAAAAAAAAAATTTTTTTCTTTTCATACAAAAGAAAAAATTTTTTTTTTCCCCAAAGAGAGAGGGTTTAGTGTAACTTCAAAACAAAACTGACGTTTCGACACTTGCCGAAATGTCATCTACATTGATGGCGACTAGAGCGCCCTAATTGCACGCGGTGGTAAATTCTCGGAACTAGATAATTATTTTTGATTCGCGCAGATTTTGAATTTGTTATAACTGTATTATTATTGATATAAAAGATGGAATGATTAACAATAAAGATCAGTCTGTTGCGGTATGCCAAAATCGGTCGGCGACCAAATAGACTTGTGAAGAAAACTTTGTAATTGTTTTTTTCCATTAACTTGAGCAAATCTCAGCCGACACTAGTAGGGGTGGTTAAATTCGCTACGTCAAAGCTGAGATTGTTCTAAGACAAGAAGTTACACACAAAAATTTCGTACAAGGAATTTTGTACGAGGAGATTGTTCCAAGACGAGAATTTTACATAAATTTTCGTACAAGGAATTTCGTACGAGGAGATTGTTCCAAGACGAGAATTTTACATAAAATTTCGTACAAGGAAATCTCACTTCGCTTCCACGATATTACTTTGAATATTGTCAGGCGTAGTAGTAGCCACTATTAGCAGTTATTGTGCGATCGAGTTTATACATTCAAACTGCACTTCAGCGAACCATTTCATTAGTGAACGCTCACTAAATTGTTTGCTGAGTATATTCACCAACCTTCTATAAGATCTGGTCCTAGTCAAGGCTGATCTGATGAGTTCTCGCGAAAACAAATTTCGAATGCTCTAAATTAGATAGCTTGATGAAAGATCACCGTGCTTGTGGGATAAAAAAACTTTGCAAATTTCAAATTAACATAGTAGGTAAAGCATCCGATTTTTATAAAATGCGTATTATTTTCAGTAATGTCGCTGCGCATCAGCCATTAGTTTCGTTAATATCCGTTAGATGGGTTTGACTTTTAAAGGATTTCTACTACTACTTTACCATAATGTAAACTATTCTAACCTTATTTTAAATACATCAGATTTGATATATTTCTCTTTTAAAAAAATACATATTTTTATGAATCTATTTCGGCCACTTCTAGAAACTCATCTAATTGAATCGAGCATTTTCATCACAAAAGTGATAAGAATGCTCGGTGCATCCAAAAGTCTACGTCAGTCAACATACCCTATGAATTTCGTTTTTATCCAATGGCTGCATTAAAAGTTACAGGGATAAAAAAATTTTAAAGGCTGCGATACGCAATGTTTTTAACAAAAAATTATCGGATGAAAATTTAATGGTACCACCTGTTGGTACAAAAATGGCAAAAATGCATGGTGCTTGCAACGCCGACATTTTCAAATAACTTGGAATGAGGAATACTGAGGAATAATACAGGCTGTGAATTTCAGCGGGATTTGATCATCAGGTCGTGAGTTCTTGCGAACATACATTTTGGGTGCTAATACAGGTGATATGGTGAACGCCTACCGTTCTTGTGCGGTAAGTAATTTTGATAATTTCATTTTGGCTGTGTAGGTAAAGTATTAAATTCACCAAGCCTTGGCATTTTCTCATAAAAACAAACACTTTTGAGGACTGTTGTTGATTTGAATGTTTTGTGTTTCCGTACATGCTTTAACTACAGGGTTGCCCAGCCCACACATTCATATAATGAAGAATTTTCTCATTTCAAACCCTCTTAATTTTTTTACCTTGTATTATTATAGAATTATTAAATAGCACAAGCGTATTTTTCTATGCCTATCAATGTGTCCTGCAAATTTCCAGATGAACAAATGACTCAACACGAACCTATCGCAATTCGGATTTCTTTAAATTTTCTATGCGTGCTGTTTGGCACTAAGTGCTCGCATGAGTTTAAAACTTTCAAAAACGTTATCTCAACCAAGCTAAAACATAACTATTTATCACATCTTATACTTTTTTTTAAAATTATTTTGTTAATATTTTGTTTCCACAGAATTAAAAGTGTACCTATATATTCAATAATAAACCCGCTGTGATTAAGCGGTTCAAGACATTTCCTGGGTGCACCAATATCTTTCAAAACTTTCAAATAACTTAATATCATAGAAGTAAAGGGGTACCTGACAATTCTCTAAAATACACACCACTGCCAAAGGACTGAAGACATGTAAATTTTAGCTTAACATAAACTTATTCTACGCATATAGCCCATGGATTAAATCAGGAGCTATTTGGTAATACATTACATATATCAAGCATACATACATATATAAAGATATGTCTATAAATGGATACAAATATATAATTTTTAAATAATAAATATTATAGTGCTACTTGCACACGTGTTTATTTATATGCGAACGTATCATTTGATTACAAATAAGAACACGAGGCTCGAAATATCAATCGGTCGATGTGCGCTTTTAAGCACCAAAAAAGATCATGATCTTGTTCTGTATGCAAATTGACCCTGTGCATAGGAAAAAGAAAGTATTTTAATAAATACATTTTATTATTTTTGAGTCCATATAATAATGTGATTCATTTCATTCCCCATCCTATAAAGAAAAATTGAAATGAGTTTTTAATTTTTAACTTATGTTATTTTATTACTTCACTAAAGCTAACAAAAAGATACTGCTACAATATTTTTTGGGTCAAGTTGTATTTTCTGGAGCTCTCTGACTAGACATTTGCATATATGCTCCCCGGTTGTACGGTAGAAACAAATATTTCTGCTAAATACGAAGTACCATATTTCGTTGTTATATATTTTATAATAAAGCTCAGAATCTCATGCCCTTTTGAATCGGTACATTCATAAGCCGTGATAGAAAAGGCATCCTTGTTTTTTTGAACGCTGTAAAATTTGTTCAGATATCGCATCTGGGAATGCTTCCAGGAAACCTATAACAGTCTTAGCCGATTATCTATGAGCGTTTGCAGGACTATTAACAATCATTTTATGAAAAGTGCCTGATTTATCAGTAGATGCAGCAGTATCAACGAGAACTGGCCAGTTTTAAGTTGGCTGAGCTATATACGAGCGAATCAAGTAAAAGACCAAGCACAACAGATCTTTAACAGAATAAAATTTTTCCTTATGTTGCTGGTTGTATTGATCAAGAACGTGGTCAAATACATAATCATGAGTTCCTGGACCCGATATGATTTTGGCAGCAATGACAGCTGCTTTGTGCACCACACTTTCATTGTGCTTGCTACACTTCTCAGAAACCTTTTTAGAAGCTGATAGCAAAACTAAATCCCCAATGTCGAGCATTCAAGTCATTCATATTTTGAACAAGCACCAAATTTAATAGAAGTGCTTATGAATTATTTTAATTAGATGCATATATGAATGGCATATATGTATACTCATATGAATGTATATAGTGATAATAATTGCGATTTATATGTATATACAGGGTGGGCCATCTATTGGTTTTTTTTTTAAATCATAGGTTATTTTGACACTGAAAGCTGTTTCCCGCTCAAAATCTTGACAGAAAGTCAGTATCATACCTCCGCAGAATGCGGAAACGCTTGAACAACGTTGGGAAATATTAAAAACTTATTTACAAAGTGAGTGTTGTGTAGCACAAATAGTGCGTTTTTTGAAAATTAGCTTTGGCCGAAATGAAGCACCCACCGCGCCTGCTGTACGCCAGTTTGTGCAAAAACTTCGAGAGACTGGCTTGCTAGTGGACAGAAGAAGAGGAGAGAATGTAGCAAAGAAGAGAATGTGGCTGCTGTAGCCGAGAGTGTGCGACTCACTCCACGAACATCAACTCGCCGTCGATCTCAACAGCTCAACATTTCACACACTAGCCTGAGGAGAATTCTGCACAAAGATATCAGATAATTCACTGACAAAGTCCAATTGATTCAGCAATTGAAGCCGCATGACCATCTGCTTTGTTATCGCTTCGCAATTCGAGCCTTAGAGCAGCTTGAATTGGACAACGTTTCTGGGCGAAAAGTCATCTTTTCTGACGAGGTCCATTTTCATTTCGGCGGCTATGTTAACAAGCCGAATTGTCACATCTGGGGCTTGAAAAATCCGCACATTATTGTCATTCAGAAAGAGACAGTTTGGTGCGGATTGTAGAGTAGTTGCTTCATTGACTATTTTTCTTCGAAAATGAGGCTGGGAATAACGTTTTGGTCAACGGTGAACGTTACAGAGCCAGGTTATCCCACTGGTTTTTTTTACTGAAATTGAATTCTTGAATTTGGACAACCTCTGGTTTATGCAAGATGGCGCGGCATACCACACAGTCCACACATCTTTTACGCACCAGATTCCCAAATCGTGTTATCAGCCGTCTTGGCGATGTCAGTTGGCCGCCTTGGAGCTGCAATTTTAACCCTTTGGACTTTTTTTTGTGGGAAACCGTGAAGGACTGATGTTATACCAACCATCCAGAAACGATTCAAGCACTTAAGGCCAATATGATCTAGCCCAAAACCATCAACAAGGTCTTGGAAAATAGGACTGACAGAATGCGCTACTGAGAAGCCAGCCGAGGCAGCCACTTGAACAAAATTGTGTTCCATCATTAATGGGAATGTTTATTCTTACTAATACAGCCATAATGCATGGAAAAAATATAAATGTTGTTCATTTTATTGCATTTTTAAAAAGAACCTTGTAAATGGCCCACCCTATACATATACATATGCATATATATATATATATATATATGTATATACATATATATATATATATACATATATATATATATATATATATATATATATATATATATATATATATATATATATATATATATATATATATATATATATATATATATATATATATATATATATAATTATATATATATATATATATATATATATACATATATATATATATATATATATATATATATATATATATATATATATATATATATATATATATATATATATATATATATATATATATATATATATATATATATATATATATATATATATATATAACAAAGTTGGTTTATTAGTCTATGGTCTTTGATTTGTTGGATTTGTCTTGGCTGCGAATAGCAAAATAGCTATTAAAACTTCGGTAAAACTCGAAATACATTTTTTTTCAAGAAAATTTATTTTCTCATCTATGAGAAAAAAATGTATAAAAAGGAAAAAAAACTAGAGCATCAGAGTCGTTAGAAAACTAATTTTCGAAGAAATTGTCTTTGGATGACAAAAAATGTGGACAGACTTTATACACTTTCTTGTAGAATCATATCAACCATTCCTTATCCAAAGAAATAAAACTTAACTATAACACAAAGGATGAAAATGTTCACTGCTGGCAACACTTTCCCAACGAATCAGCAATAAGTTTCCCATAACAAGCTTATACTTAAATGAACCTATCCTTTGAATTTCGTTCTCATCGGAGGATTTCATCGAAAGTTTCAGCGGTTAAACGTTGTTTGAGGCTGCCATCCGACAAATGTTCAAAACTCGGAAAATTTAAAAATTGGTTTCTTATTTTTATCGGAAATGCTTTGCATATGAGTACGTAATTTGAAGCATCTGTTGGTGCAATATTTACGAAAATAGCTAATGCTGGTTACCCTGTGTCAGCAGCAAAGCAAAATACATACGAAATCTGCTTCACGGTAAGTTAAATCCTACCAGTAAATTTTGTTTCGATTGAATCACTGCGCTGGAAGTTATACGGTTGAAAAGAATTTTAGGGTTACCACCCTCAAAACTTTTCAAATTTTTAAAGCATTCATATTTGTTGTTAATTTTCATTGCAGGACCAATCCCATTTGTAAATCTAATGACATAATCGCTCAGTAAAGAAATTCCACAAAATTAGAAAATTTCATGATTTGTGTACGAAATTCCTACGACATTTGGTTTACACTCAGGTACATTTACTGCATGAACTTCGTTTTGATTTCATGTCTGGACCGGAAGTTATAGGGAAAAAAGCTTTATTTTGCTGGCCAAATTCGCAAGATTGAGGAGACAAAAATCACCATAGCTGGCAGCTCTATTCTAATTTTTCAGGCAAATTTTCATCAAATGTTACTTAAAGTAATTTTAATTTTAATTCTCTTTTTAATTCTCTAATTCGATCCTCACTGGAAATTGTTCCTAAGAGCATTGACTGCTATCATGAACTGGATAAGGCAGTTGACACCCTTACTAGTTCTCTCAACTTCGCGTCTAGGGAAGCTTGTAAGCCACCCACGGGCAGGGGAAATCCCAAGCCCCTCTGGTGGAATAAGGAGATCAGTACCTTGCGAAGAGAATGTAGGAGGGAGTTCAATTGCTCAAAAAGATCTAATGACTGGTCGATGTATAAAACGAAGCTTAAGGCTTTTAAGTATGCCGTACGTAAGGCAAAGAGGTCCTCATGGAGATCTTTCTGTGGTAACGTGGAGAGTCTCAGCGAGGCAAATCGCCTTCGTAAGGTCTTAAGCGCGACACCAAAAGCTATGGGGTGCATCATGAACCCTGAGGGCATTTGGACTAGTTCGAGCGCAGATACTCTCAAAGTACTGATAGACGCACACTTTCCGGGCAATCATTGCCCTCTAGAAGTGGCGTGTCAGACGGAGCAAAATTACAGTTCAATCCCGCCGTTCAGAATATCAAATTCTCAACTGAGGTGGGCCATTAACTCATTTGAACCGTTTAAGTCCCCGGGCCCTAATGGCGTCCTTGCGGCTGACATTCAGCAGTCCATGGAAGTATCGCTACCTTGGCTCAGGGAGATTTATAACGCTTGTCTACGCTTCTCGTATGTTCCCACCAGCTGGCGGGAATCCAGAGTGGTGTTTATTCCCAAAGCAGGAAAAGTTACGCATGTTAAGCCGAAGGACTATCGTCCAATAAGTCTTAACTCCGTCCTGCTAAAGATTTTGGAAAGGATAATTGATTACCATATTAAAAGATCAATCGATCCTATGCTGATCTCGCAGTCGCAGCATGCTTATACCAAAGGTAAGTCTGTTGAGACCGCTCTTCACGTCCTTATTGAGCAAGTAGAGAAATCTCTTGCTCTAAAGGAATACACGCTTGCTGTCTTCCTGGACATAGAGGGGGCCTTCAACAACGTTAATTCTAACGCAATTGTTGAGGCTCTCTCGGTGCTGCATGTGGATGAACGGTTGGTTGCTTTTATTGTGCAGCTTCTCAAAAGTAGAGTTGTAATCTCTACGCTGGGTAATGCCAGCGTAAGACGAGGAGTCAGCACGGGCACACCTCAAGGTGGAGTTCTCTCTCCCCTGCTGTGGAACATCACGGTGAATACTCTTCTAAGGAAGCTGGACCGCGCCGGCTGCAAAGTGATTGCTTACGCAGACGACATAGCTGTTTCAGTGTCGGGAAAGTATTTATCTACGCTATCGGAGAGGTTAAATCACTCTCTTGACATTATTTCGCGTTGGAGTCATGAGTGCGGCTTGAATGTGAATCCTAATAAAACGGAGCTAGTGCTGTTTACAAGGAGGTACAAAGTTCCTGATTTTGAGTTACCCAAATTGAATGGGGTCTCCATTAACTTGAGCCAGAAGGTCAAATACTTAGGGCTGATCCTTGACTCGAAGTTACTATGGACGTACAATGTGGCGGAAAGAGCTCGGAAGGCTTTCAACGCACTTTACTGTTGCAAAAGGGCCATAGGGGCGAGTTGGGGATTGCAGCCTCGTACTGTTGCTTGGCTTTACACTGCTGTGGTGGAACCAATTCTGTTGTTTGGGGTGGCGTTCTGGTGGCAGGCTGCTCTTAAGGCTACCTGCAAAGGACAGCTTGAAAAAGTGCGAAGAATGGCTGCACTACAGGTAACTGGAGCGCTCCGCTCCACTCCTACTAAGGCACTGTTTGTGCTACTACATTGGCTTCCAACCAACCTACTGATCTCACAGCAAGCTAATCTTGCTGCTGTGAGACTAAACTGTATCTCAGCATGGAATAGGACAGAGTTCGGTCATGCGAGGATCTTGGTCGAGGGAGTACCCGCACCAGCGGTTGTTGACTACAACGCCCCTCAATGCATACTGGATTTGGAGTTTACAACTCGCATTCCATGCAGGGAGGAATGGTGTGATGGTATCACCCTTGATAATGGGCTTATCCATGTGTACACTGACGGCTCAAAGCTAAACAATAGAGTTGGGAGTGGTGTATACTCAGATGAGCTGAATCTCAAGCTGTCCCTCCGTCTACCAGACCACTGTAGTGTCTTTCAGGCGGAGGTGGTGGCTATTTATCAGGCAGTCGACTGGCTTCTGTGTAATCGAATATTCGGGGTCAATATTGGTATTTTCACAGATAGCCAAGCGGCTATTAAGTCCCTTGCTGGTCCTTGTACAATGTCCAGGATTGTTGCTGAATGCCGTGCATCTCTTAGGGAGATGTCGAGACATTCGGTTGTTCAATTGATTTGGGTACCTGGACATAGGGGTTTTCAGGGCAACTGTGAGGCCGATGAGCTAGCAAGGCTTGTAACTTTGCTACCTGAGGTCTCTTGCTCCTTTTCAATAGGTATACCGATGACATCGGTCAAACTGGCCATAAGGCAAAAATATCTTGAGGACGCTAAGAAGTCCTGGGCAGATGAATCTTCCTGTGTGATAACAAGGCAGTCCTGGGTATCCATGGATGCGCATCGCACCAGGCAGCTTTTAGGCTTAACTCGAAGCGCCCTTCGTTGCACTGTGGGCGTTCTAACGGGCCACTGCCTCATAGGACGACATGCACAACGTTTGGGCGTAGAGTTTAATGACTTCTGTCGGAGCTGTGGCTCTGAGGATGAGGAGGAAACCGTCCTTCACCTCATGTGCCAGTGTCCGGCTTTGGCAAGGAGAAGACTGGCGGCACTTGGTGCACCCTTTCTCTCAAACCTGACGGAACTGTCCCTGGTAGAGCTAAAGGGGATAGTCCGGTTTCTCAAAGGAAGCAAATGGTTTCCTGACTTTAGTGAGTAGAAGAGAGTCACTAAAATTATTGTGGTATCACAACGGGCCTCTTCTGTGCCTATGTGTGCTGGTCGTCAGGCCTCTGAAGATCGGCAGCCACGTTAACCTAACCTAACCTAACCTACTTAAAGTAAGATCCAATATTGTGTGAATTTGGTTTAAATGAGATGGCTGAACCGGAAGCTATGGGCCAAAAATCGGTATTTTTTTCTCAGCGATTTTTCAACTGCCACAGGGTTGCCCGCATTTCATAATCACTTCTGTCAGACCTAGTCTTAGCTAATATCAACATGTCCTGTAAATTTCATTATGCTCAGATTATCCGTTCGTCAGAACTTTGAACAGAGCTTTCGAGTGCTGAAAATAGAGGTAATTTGGTGATGGGTTGCCGTTCTTGTGCAAATCGGAATTTTAAAAATTTCAACTTGATATGAAGGATAAAAGATAAGGTTTATCAAAGATTTGAAAGTTTTGTCAAAAATAAAAAATTTTTCAGGAAGGTCAATGATTTGAAGGATTTTTTTCAGGAGCCTGCCGCAGCTACAGGGTTACCCGCTTTATCTTGAAAATCCACATGTGTGAAAGTTTAATCAACATCAATAATGTCTGTAATTTTCACGATGATCCATTGTTTTTCTTACAAGTAATGACAAATTAAAATTTGAAAAAAAAACCCTTGCCTACTTTTAGGCACGCTGCACCCACACACTGCTCAAAATTTCCAATTCTTTATCATAGACAAGCTTAAAACACAATAAGTTTTCATTTCCAAATATTTATTTTAACAAAACTTTACACTGCTTGCAAAAATAGGAGTACTTGAAAATTCACTAAAACTACCTATTATATGCATTTACGTCTTCCGAAAATTTCACTTCAATCGAATCGGCCACTCCAGAGATTATCTCTATCAACCATTTTGCTGATATATATATATATATATATATATATATATATATATATATATATATATATATATATATATATATATATATATATATATATATATATATATATATATATATATAAAGATATATGAATTTTCGGCGAAACGAGTTTAATACTAATTTTCGAAGAAATTTAAATTCGTGTACAACGCCATTGAGCTATCTGTGCAGACGTGTGCCGCAAATTTTCCAGTGCTATTTACAATTGCACGAGCCAGAAGATCTTATCTTTCACCACTTAGCCGTAATGCAATTAGACTTCGGAATATTGCGAATCAAGACACTGCAGATGAACAAGAAATCGAACGAGAAGAGTGTCACGTTAGTATTCATCGTGAAAAGGAATTCGTAAACATACTTCCTGTAAGCATTTCGTATTATGCCTGGAAGCATTGCAGATCGATACCCGGTTCTTTTTTGGCTAACATTGGATGTTCTAGGCTGGCAAGGGGAAATTTGAACTTTCAGCTCTATAGGTATGTAAAAAGAAATTCTGGAAAGCTCGACATTGTATTCTTGCGATCCATGGGGAATGCGTATTGAGGCTTGGACCAGCGGCTGATCATACCTTTGTATTAGCCCGTCCAGACTACGGATACTTAAGTATCCGCATACATAAGTATCGTCCACACTTTTCATTGATTTTCATGGCAAGGGTAAAATGTATCTGCAGATGTCGCTGCAGTGAGGACAATACTTATGTATCCGGATACATAAGTATCCGTAGTCTGGACGGGCTATAAGACCCAGAATGTCAAGATAATGCGTTTTGACCCAGAATGTGTAAATAGTGCGTGCCATGCAGATAACAAATGCTGTGTAGATAATGCATGCCATACACATTACTAGAGAGAACTTGTGCTGCTGCTTGAACCAGCGGCCAAGCTTGCTCCCGCATGACTCTTAATGAATAGCATCCTATACATTTAACTTACCTGTGATGATTTGAAATGCTCTGAAATAATCATCTTTCCGCTTTCTATAAGAAACTTTACCGAAGCCTTTGTATGCTCGAAAGTACCTTTCTTCTTATTTTTGCGAGTAATGTTCATAGGTAAATGATGAACTGTTTTGGACAACAGCTTTCAGGCGTTACATCGGCATTGCTGAGAATATTTGCTTCATTCAAGCTGTTAGACGGCATTATAGCTATTCCCGTTGGGTATGACCCGTCATCATGCTTCACAAACAAA
Organism: Nemotelus pantherinus; assembly: GCA_963978885.1. Lineage (NCBI taxonomy): Eukaryota > Metazoa > Arthropoda > Insecta > Diptera > Stratiomyidae > Nemotelus > Nemotelus pantherinus. The sequence goes on along the minus strand of OZ022263.1, from coordinate 96,430,507 downwards.
AGAGCAAAGAGATGCTTAATTGACAATTAGAAATTGTCGAGCTTACCGTACAGGTCAACAACGTGATAATCTTCGCCGCGCAGGAAGAAATGCTTTTTTATATCACGAGGTACTTCAATGAAGGTGATCTAACCGAGTGCAATCCATCCAGAATGCAATCCATCCAACTTTGATGCTTAGTAATGTGATAGAACGTTTACTCTTACAATTAGTAATGCGGACATTATATCGTTGCATGTCCCTATAAAAAGTCCTAACTGCTAAAAACATATCTTTCACATAAATTTTCAACCTGAAGCTTTTATTTCAGTTGTATCTTATGTAAATGTATTTGTATCCATGTTTAAACTTTTATTCCGTTTGAAGGTGTCTGCAGCATTTAGAAAAACATATATCATTGAATATCTCGAAAGTTTTAAAATGAAGATAAAACGTTTAAGCTTAGTAGGGCAGAATGCTGTGCGAATCATTTCGACTCGCTTCAATAAACCAAATGCTTTGCTTAATAAAATTACTTTTATTGAATTTTATTCATTTTAATCTCAATAAAAAACTGAATTTAATTCAGCCAATAAGTTAAAACAACACTTATTGATTCTGAGGCGAAACGAAAATCGCCGGGTCAGCTAGTATATATTTATATATATATATATATATATATATATATATATATATATATATATATATATATATATATATATATATATATATATATATATATATATATACATATATAGCCAAATATGTACGCATGCATACATATATATACATATATATATGTATACATATATATATATATATATATATATATATATATATATATATATATATATATATATATATATATATATATATATATATATATATATATATATATTTATATATATGTATATATATAAAAAAAATTATGTGCAAAAATCTCATCCCATCCGATGGAGCTGAGCTTTTCAGGATACATTGATGTATATGCGGAATAGTGTCAGGTCTCGCAAAAAGCTAATATTCTTTAACCCTATGGCTACGGCAGTCTTTTTAGTGATATTTTAAATATACCTATTTTTCTGTCAGCAAATGATTATCGCAAAAATAAAAATTATGAAATGAATTTTGAACGTATTTCAAATGTAAATATGATAATTTTTTGAAATGTTTAACCTTATGTTTGCGCTAGGCCATCAACCATCGACTCTGATGAATTGCCAGCTATGGTGATTTTAGTTTCCTAAATCTTGCAAATTTGCTCCGGAAAATAATGCTTTTATCCCTTTTACTTCCGGTCCAGTTATGAAATCAAAACTAAGTTCATGCAGTAAATGGACCTTAATGTAAACCAAATGTCGTAAAAATTTTGTCAAAATCATGAAAGGGACACCGGCTATGACCATTTTTGTAATATATTGGAATTTCTTTACAAAGCGATTATGTCGTTAGATTCGCAAAAAGGAATGATCCTGCAATGACAATTAACAATAAAAGTTTTGAGGGTATTAGCCCTAAAATTCTTTTCACCCCTATAACTTCCAGCGCAGTCATTCAATCGAAACGAAATTCACAGGGTGGCTTTGATTTAATGTGAAGCAAATTAGGTATATTTTTTGCTATGCTGCTAACACAGGGTTTCCAGCATCAGACATTTTCGTAAATATTGCACCAACAGATGCTTCAAATCACATACTCATATGCAAGCATTTGCAATGAAAATAAGGTACCATTTTTTAAATTTTCCGAGTTTTGAAAAATTTCCGGATGGCAGCTTCAAACAACGTTTAACCGCTAAAACTTTCAATATAACAGTGTTATTAGCAGTAGGAATTCTCTGCTAAATTTAATTTTCATGTGGTGGTAGGTTTCGCCGACGATATTGGCATCGTGATTTCGACCCGGAATCTCGAAGAAGTCGAATTTTATGCAAGCGAAGCAATCTGGGCGATTAGATTATGGCTTGGTTGCTCTGGACTTAAACTAGCCGACCAGAAAACGGAAATGGTACTAATCAAACCTTAACAATGTAATGATCACTCGCTTTTTTCCATTAACTTTAGATATCAATATTTCGTTTGATAACATTTACAATACCACTGAACATTTTGTTCTGAGCACTTATAATTCTAAAAATGCCGACTGTAATTCGATAAATATTGCTTTGAATAGTGCTAACTGATTGGTAGATTTAAATGTTGTCCCTTTAGATGACTTAGCTAATAAGTTTTATTCTATTTTAAACAGAGCTATTGAGCAGTTATTTCCATTTACTAGCTTTAGACCAAGTACTGTCTCAAGTTGGTTTTCCTTGAAGTTGAAGAAACTTTTTTGGGCAAAAAAGCTGCTCACTTGAAATTTAAGGAAACTGGTTCTCTGAATGATTATTGCTATTTTTCTAGAATTAGAGCGGAATGTAAACATTTGATTAAGTTGGATTCCAAGGAATATTTCTATCGATAAGAATCAGAAATTCCTAAAAATCTTAAATACTTCTTAAAAATCTTAAATACTTCTGAGTATGTGAATTCTCTTCGAAAACAAAATTTTCTGCCTTCTACCATGCATATGGATAATTTTTATAGTTCTGATAAAAAGTTATTGCAGATATGTTTGCATATACATTCTTCAAAGTATACAATGCCGTCCCTAGTCATTTCTGTCCTTAATCTATTGATACGATTTGAGTAACATAATTAATAAACTACAGTCACTTGACGTTAGTATGTGTGCCGTACCGGACGGTATTCTACCTGTGTTTCATAAGAATTGTGCATTTAATCTGGCTCCTGTACTCTTGTAAATTTTCAACAAGTCGTTGAATAATGGCATTTTTCCGACAGCATGGAAAGCTAGTTTTATCATACCTGAATTCAAATCTGGTGAGAGATCAGATGTGCACAACTACCGTCTTATTTGCATACTATCAACTATACCGAAAGTTTCCGAATGTTTACTAAAAGATTACATAGCACCTATTCTTAAACCTTTATTCTTACAAAATCAAAGTCGACTAATCTGCTAAACTACCACAATTTTATTTTTAAGTCCCTCAAATCCTACCATCAGGTACATAGTGTGTTCACGGTGTGTTGTATGATTGGTTCAATGATTACATACGGGGACGTTCCTTAATAGTTAATATGAATAAGAATTACTTCCTTCCGTTTGTCCCTTCATCAGGTGTCCGTCAAGAATCACATCTGGGTCCTTTACTTTTCTTAATTTTCATTAATGATATCGGCAATGCTTTCAATGATGTTCAGTTTTTGTTGTTTGCTGACGAGTGTAAAATCTTTAAAATCGCTATACGATATTAAAATCTTGCAAGCGAGTCTGAATAATTTCTATAAATATTGCGTTGATAATTGTCTTGAATTAAATGTAAACAAATGTCAAAACACTATTTTGGGAGCAGCAGATATTATAAATGGGAGCAGCAGAAATTATAACAACAGATATAGTATAAACAACATACCATTAGCTTCTGTTAACTGTCTGAAAAATTTAGGGGTAATTTTCGATAGTTTTCTTAGTTTTATTCCTCATGTTAAGCAAATTGTCAACCAGGCTCATAGAATATTAAGCTTCATTATAAGAAACACTCAGAATTTTAATAATTGAACACAATTAAAACGC